>OX375866.1:24921250-25020310 GCA_947359475.1 Heligmosomoides polygyrus bakeri | reverse complement strand
AGCAGAACGTTAAAGGTTCTTTACGATGGACGTGCTCACTACTCTCTAGTTGATTAAACTGCCTTAGCACAAGCTGCCATTTTAGGGCCACGGACACAGCGGTTGAAGCTTCCTTCTCTCCTACTCGCCCATATTTTGGTTTTCGACACTCGCAATAACAACGTTAGCTTCACCACGAAAAGCTCTATCGAACGATGTCAATCTCGACCAATTTCAGAAAAAATCGATTTTTTTGACAATTTCCCGTCGAGGACGCGGGCGCCCTAGGCCGAGCCTGCGCGGACGTCATTGGAAACCGATATTTTCTAAATTGGCCGAATTTCCTCGTGCTAACTTCGTTCAAAATTGTCTAGGGGTCGGTGAGCGAAGTCGGTGATTCTTACCCGACCACCCTCAGTTATCCAGAAAAAAATCCAAAACCTATTGAAATCTTTGAAATTTTCGAAAACGGACGTCGGATTCGTAATCAGCGCCCCAAATAACCCCAAGATGATTTTGTACGAAAAAATTTGGCCATTTTCGAAAATATCGGTTTTTGATGACGTCATCGTCCGCGCAGGCTCGGCCTAGGGCGCCCGCGTCCTCGATGGGAAATTGTCAAAAATCGATTTTTCTGAAATTGGTCGAGATTGACATCGTTCGATAGAGCTTTTCGTGGTGAAGCTAACGTTGTTATTGCGAGTGTCGAAAACCAAAATATGGGCGAGTAGGAGAGAAGGAAACTTCAACTGCTGTGTCCGTGGCCCTAAAATGGCAGCTTGTGCTAAGGCAGTTTAATCAACTAGAGAGTTGTGAGCACGTCGTCGTAAAGAACCTTAAGCGTTCTGCTCGGAGGCGCATTTTTAGGTTGTTAGCTCTCTGCATCTTCCCGAAGGGGTCGACTGAAATTGGAAAAAATCGTGTCACACTAGGCTAATCAGCATTTTCGCACTGCTGTAACTTTGTCCTATCATAAGCTACATTGCTGTATTTCGGCGCTCTATTAGACCATTTTGCTGCTTACAGAATTTACAAGCTGCAATCGGAAAGGTTCAAACATGACAGAGTTATCGCGCTCAGAACACGCCCGCGCGTGCAATTTAGCACAACAACAGTCGATGTTCTCCTCGCTCTTAATTGCCCGCATTAAAGTTTTTTCTACTCTCAATAACACCATTCAATTCAGCATGAAAAGCTCTATCGAATGGTATCAAGCGTGGCCCAACTCGAAGACATCGATTTTTCGATGATGTCATCGTCCTTCCGCCGCGGCCTCGTCCTCGATGCGAAACAGTCAAAAATTGATGTTTCCAAAATCGGTCGAAATTGATACCGCTCGATAGCGTTTTCCATGCTGAACGGAACGGTGCCATTGCGAGTTTCGAAGACTCAAGTCTGGGCGAGTAGGAGCGCAAGAAACTCTAACCGCTAGGTTTCGCCACTCTAAAACGGCAGCTGAGGCTAAGGCAGTTTGGGTAGCTGAGGAGCTACGAGCACGTCGTCGTAAAGTACCTTAAGCGCTCTGTTCGCGTACGCATTTTAAGGCCGTTAGCTTGTGGCGTCTTCTCACAGTGGTCCATCGAAATCGGAAAAAAATGCTTCACACAAGCCTCACCTGCATCTTCGCACCCCTATAACATTGCCCCCTCCTATGCTAAACCATTCTGCTTTGGCGTGCTAGCAGACCGTTCGACTTCCTACAAGACCTACAAGCTCCAACCTGAAAGGTTCCAACTTGACAGAGCTATTGTGCTCCGAAGACACCCGCGCGTGCAATTTGCGAGCGGTGCCCCCCCCCCCCTCCATTGAAAGGTTCGATTCTGTATGCATTGTTCATGGCGCACTCCAAAGGCTTGCTGGACAGCCTTGGAGCAATTCCTGAGTAGGGCAGCAAAAAATTTCTGATAAAGGTGCCCAAACGATCAGTCTACAGTTGTCCCCCCCCCCTCGATTGAAAGGTTCGATTCTGTATGCATTGTTCACGGCGCACACCAAAGTTTCGCTGGGACAGGTTGGAGCTAATCCTGAGTGGGATGGCTGGAAGATTCTGATAACATTCTCCAAACGGCTCGAAATAGTCTTGAAAACGTCGCAGTTCCCAGTGAGAGAAGATAGAAGCGCAGGGAACATGCGCTCGCCCACTCGATTGATAGGTTAGGTTATGTGTGCATTGTGCACGGCGCACTCTTGGGGCATTCCTAGCATGACAGAGCACTGGCGACGTACGCCATCTTGGAGATACTCCGAAAGCACGCATATCCTGGGAGATAAGCTGCTCTAATCGCCCGTCCAGCCAATTTTGGACCACCCACGGCGAAAATACGGGGGTTCCGGTAAAGTTTTACACATTTTTGTGTAGATCTCAAAGAGGCGAATCGAATGGTACCAACCTTTACTCAAGAATCCTAAATCTGAAGGAGTTATGAGCGTGCGACGCTTTGCGACGCTATGTTGGCGTTTTTTCGCCCACTTTTGACCGTGCGGCGCGAGCGGTATTGTAGAATGCGCTGGCGCATCCCAGAAGGGATTGAGTAACGCCGTCCTTTATCCTTAACCTTATACATATGACCCCGTAAGACTCTCGAGCAATTTGGGTCCCAGCTAGGAATCATTAGGTCAACAGTAAGGAAGAGTGCCCAGCGACCACTCAAATACTGGTGTATTTCATGAGTTCTGTAGATTGTAACCTACTTGGTCTGGCATTCAGTGTATGGTTGTTCCCGAGAGTTAAGGCTCATTCATCTACGTCACGACCGACTAGAGGGATGGTGTTTCACTTCGGAAAACCATCAAAGGTTATTCGCATTTTACAACACCGATCTTGTCTCTAATCTCCTCAAGAAAAGTATCATGGTGTTGAAAAGTGGTTTCTAGAATGATTTCCGCTTTTTCAGGTATTGAAAAAGGCGAAGAAGCCAAAAGGTTTGCCTCACTAGAAGGCCATAACAATCTTGGTCGACGGCTGATCACAATATCAATCATCTACATTACACCAGTTTGACCTGACTGAACACACATATCCGTTGAGAGTCTAATACGAAGTCCATCGTGGCTACATTCTTATCTAACGATAAGGTATGCGGATCACGAATTCTGGAGGGACCTAAAAATCCATTCGATTTTCATACACACTGCGAAAAGACGAGATTTTATTAAAAATCTCGTCTTTTCGCAGTGGTCAGATAGGTGGCTGGTTCAGGAAATACCGATTTTACTACCATTTACGATTTTACGCACCTCTAAACACCCCGAGTTCATCGTAGACCTTTCTAGGCTCCGGAGAAGGTTACTGCGCCGGAAAGAAAGCCGAATGAAGGCGGATCATAAAGCCTTGGACCAACAAGATAACATCATCAAACTGGCGACATCATGCAATGGTTTATCGAACCTAAGCGGAACGACAGATGCCGATTCGGATAATCAGGGATCCGTCACTTTTTTCAAATCCGGTCAAGAAGATTATGCGTATAGAGTCATTTTTGAAAACCACCTGATCTTGAGACAATTCAGGCAAGGGTAGCTTTCACAAGAACGTATTACTGTCGAAATGATTAATTTCTCTTCGGATTCCATATCGGGTACCCGAGATCGAGTCAGATAGGTTGTCAGATTTCTGATCAAATTCTGTTATCGGAAAGGCCGCTCCGGTGAAAGTAACGTGAATCGCTCCAAGATTGCTTCTCAAATATGTTCACACATTTCTTCCAGACGTGGTTGGAAAAAATGACAGATACGAGTTATCCGAACCGGCGTCGGATCCAATGACTACCAGATAGTGGGTTGATTCGGATAACAGCGATCTTACGACGCCCGGAAATTTGATGACACCGATCGGATATACCATTTTCACTTACTTTTTTGAAATACTGAATTTAAAATTGTGAGGACATGATGCTATTTCTGCTGTGACATGTTGATCACGTTGTTGTTGTCGATCATCGATCTGTTTGAACCCGCTCCTTACGCAGAGGGACCAAGCTGAACATACAAAAGCGCGCGGCAGCCGCGGCGATTGCTGCGGCAAGCGCGACATCTGCGTAGTATGTGCTGCTACAGTCACGAAGTCCAATGCTCTTGTTACTGCAAACGCTTCTTTTGCTACATCTGCTCAGCTATTTAAGGGTTCTCCGGTGCACTTAATGAGAGAAAACGGATATCTCGAGAGGGAATGGGATGACCTAAGAGAAGAAATAAACAGTTGCTTCCATTGTGAGAAGATTTGGTCTCCCTTCATGTCAAGAAGCTTCTAAAAGTCTTTCTTTCTAAAACCCACATATCTAGATACATTAAAGCATAACTCAGGGGTCTGTTAGAGCTCCATCTTCCCCATAACAGCCAGTTCAGGAGGGATGCGTCAGTGGCGGCTCGTCGCGTCTGTCGCGTGCGCACGCGGCGAAAACTTGTATGTTCGTCCTACCAGCCCTTACGCAGGTCATGTTCTCTGCACGCTTGCCATTCTTCATCTCTCCCAAGCCAATGATCTCGACTATAGCTCTTTTTCTATTCCCGGACGGGTCGGGACCGGAGCCGCCAAAAAATCAGTCTTCCACCGGCCGAGAGCGCGGAGTGGCTGCTATAGAGCTGCCTGTCCCTGTACCCCTTTCCTTGGCTGTCATTCCGGCCACGTGGTTTTTGTTGTATTCTCCGCCGTAATCGTTCTTGAGTTCGTTTTTTATTGTCGTAGTGAATCTAATAAGGTGCTTAACCATCACAAAGATATTTTTAGGTTTATTCTGACGTACTGTAGAACAAAGCATTTGCTGATGTGTTATAGGGAGAGGTGACACTGCGGATTCGATCTATGCGCCCATATTGTCGGTTGGGATGATAGCGTAATTTATGTTTACATGCCTTTAATTGTTTAAACAGCAACAGCGATCACAATAAAAGAAATTCACTACCACTCTCCACTGCACAACCTCGTGTAAGCAGTATTTACACTATCAATCAAATAAACATTGCAATGTTATAAGCGAGTGCACGGCACAGTTTCACACGAACAATTATTTGTGTCAGATCACCTTAGGATATGCTTAACATAAGTTTTGGTCGGATGAGTAAAAGCTCATTCAAAAAGTGTACACATTTCCTCTTGAAACGCACTGTATAAAACTTTTGCTTTCTTCGTAGAGTGTTTATTTCTGTTTTTGATGTTTTTGTTTGCTTCTAGGTGTTCAATTTAAAAAGAAAAGCACCAGCTTAAAATGGAAGGTGTGCAGTTCAGAACGAAGAGTGTCCAGATTAGAGTGAAATTGTTAACTTTCCGGCGACAGCACTTCGACTAGCGATTATTGCTGCATTATTCCAACATTCTTCCGAGAATCCTCAAACTCCTTAAAATTTAGGTATCTATATCAAAAACAGCTAATTACGATATTCCAGAATGACCGTGATGTGGAGATGTCCGTCTGTTTGCGAGCCACTCAGCGACTGACCGAGTACGAAGCGATGCTGGTCGATTTGTCGCATAGATGGAGCAACGCACTGATTCATAACGACGTCGAGCAGGTACGGTCTGGCAAGTTTCAGAACACATCTCCCTTCAGTGAAGCGCTTCAGTGATACTACAGGCCGATCGCATCCGAGTCGCGATGGCCGACTGTCGAGATACTGTGCTCAGAGCTATCCATGTCGATTTGCTGCTCGGTCGCAATGAGGTGAGGGCACAGTGATAGGAGGGGGGGGGGCAGCCCACGGGCTTCGGCCGCCTTGAATGTAGCAGTCGTATATGGTGACGTGGAATTTTTCACATTGAATGCAAACTGATGCGTACAAAAGAGGTCAAACGGTACCTCACGGGCCAACCATATGGATAAAAACTCGTTCACATGCGGGAAACGCCGCGTCACCTCGTCCTTGTGTTTGAGTACTGATGGGTTGCCCCCCCCCCCGTCTTCGTAGCATTGCGCCGAGGTAAGTTTAGCTTCAAACCGTCTTATTCCATCGCGGACCTTCTTCGCCTCTAAGCGGTACGGAACTTTGTTCATATCTTTTAGAAATTGAAGGGAGGTACTCTGTGTAATAATTTCACTTAAATTTGTTCTTTGCGTGATGTGAACTATTCCATGTATTTTCCTGAACAAAGCTCATAAGCCAGCAATCGTCAGATTTGCTTATTTCTCGTTTCCATCAGATAATTCTAAAAAAACAAAAACATTAGTCTGAAACAGCTCTTTCAAGAAGTGCTTCTAAGCGCTTAACATTCATGAACAATGCACTATTTCAGTTACGTGCAATCGGCGTCAACTCCAACTGGGCACCACATGAATAAAGCGCTGCCGTTCTACAGCTGCACACCATGATTGTTCTGAATAAAATTTTATTAAGAGCAGTGGATCCATCCGAATTAAGCTATGTGCATGATAAATAACGCAAGCTCTCCATTCAAACCTTCTATATACATTTCAGTTCATCCTCACATCACTGAGTGAGTAACACAGCAGGCGGACCGAAAGGGGCCACCGCGTGTGATACCGCGGCGTATGCCTACCGGATGTGTTTTTTCGCTTAACCAAGGGTAAATGTCGGAATTGGCCTGTCCTTTAGCAGGGATATGAATGAGGAGTTTGCAGCGGTCGTCCAGAGTCAAAACACGTGCCATTGACATCATGCAACGAGAACTCATAAGACGTGTCACATATGTCACGCAGGGACAGCCTGGATCCATAAGACGTACCACACAGGTCATCATCCTTTCTGTACAATAAGATGGAGGCGTATGTGTGTATATTGTCAGGAGGGAGGGGAGGGGTGGGAGAATTACTACTACGAGAACCACCCGAATGTGATTGTCATCGGAGAGTAAACGATTTCTATCGGTTTATCCATATTAATTGATTTATCTATTTTTGCATATTAAACCCTTCAGAGTGCGAGTCGCACGATGCTATACATACATAAGCTGTTGTGACGGTGGAGTGGTTGGGTCCAACTCTGAAGTAATGTAGTCAATTTTTCAATTCCAGACCGAAGCACCCATTTACACAATGGTTTACGTGTTCTTCTTGTGGAACAACGTGAACAACAACACTTGACCTTCACCTCAAACTTGTGATATTTAATCTCTTAAAATGCAGTGACTAAATTGATAAAAAAAGAAACAACCCAATCCTCCTGAGGAGCAGAGAACTCAGCGCCTAACATGAGAGCAAGGAAAAGCTCTCGTGTTAGGACGCTTGTTGCTTTTCGGAAGAATTGCGAAAAGTGATAAGCGAATCCTCGACAAGCTTTGTTTACAGTGCCACAACATAGCTCGGTGAAGCCAGTGACATTACAGAATTTACCATGCAAGTTAATCAATATCGATTAGGATTAGGTTGATGCCAAAGAGATGCCTTCTGTTGTATATATTTATTTTATTATTGTTATTTTTATTTTATTATTTTGTTTCAAGTCAAACTTTCCAAATAACCTAGTACTTTTCCATAAGGTATTATACAGTGTCGGAAAACGATTATATTCGCTTTTTTAAATATGTATATGGAATTTAATTCAAGTCTCTCACTTAAAAAATAATTTGGTTTTTATTTCTGGTTGTTTGAACACGATTTTCGTCAAATTCATTTCTACGACTTCTAACTGAGCCAGTCAAAGCGCTCAAAATAATAACGAAATATGGAGCCAGCAAAGTGTCAACGAATGCACAGTACAGCGTTGGTTCCAAAAGTTTCGTGACGGCAACAGCAGCCTCAAAGACGAAACACATGGCAGCCGTCCACCAACACTTAATAGTGATCTATTGAAGGCGTCAGTCGAAGCTGATCTGAGCAAAACAACGCGATGTATTGCCGAGGACCTCGATGTCGATCACATTACAGTTGTTCGCCATTTGAAGCAAATTGGGAAGGCCAAGGGATATCGTCGGGCCATCTCTTGCGCAAAGCCAACGATCCGTTTCTTAAGCGGATTATGACCTGCGATAAGAATTAGATACCTTATGATAACGTTTGCCTAGTGGTTAAATCAAAAGAAGCTCCCGATATCATCCAAAGCCGGAAAATTTTACGAAAATCGCTCTTAGACATCTGAAGACATCAGAAGCTTTCCAACATTGTATAATACTTTATGAAAAGTCTAAGTTTGTTTTAAAAAATAGTTTCGAAAACAATAAAACAAAAAATCTACATTTTTGTTCACCAATCTAATTCCGTAAAAATAAGTTACTACAAACAAACAAGCAACAGAATTGATCGCAATATCGCGATCTCTCCGCGATACGCTAAAAGAGAGGAAGCTTTTTTGTGGTATGTCTGGTATGTCGACATATAGAGATCTCTCTCGCCACATAGAGAGGTGCGCTGTAGGACATAAGTCGCATGATGTAGGGTGGACCGGCTTTATAGGAAGGACGTCTCTGCGTATTAGCCCTAGCCGCACAAAAATCATTTCCGTTTCTATACTCTTCTTTATCTCAACGTTTTTCTCCTTCTGCGCATTAATTTTCGCAGAGCAAGAAATATCGGCTTCAGAAATTAGTTACTGGGAAACGATGCGGTGCTATAAGCTCGATCTAGTGTACAAAGTCGTAAATATTGTACACGAGCTAGACTGAGTTATATGCGTGATTAACACTTAGCAAACACTTGCCGTCGTAGAAAAATCGCTTATCCGAAAACGGGGAAAGGCATTCGACGAGCGCAGTAAAGACAGGCGGTGCTGTGGTCGTCAAAAAGGCGGTGTTGTTATCGTCCTTCAGGCAGCCTTCTGGGCACCAAATGTAGATGAAGTCCAGTATTTAGAACGATGCAGCTTTTGCACGGAGCAAACCTGCGGCCGTACTATACAGTCGGGCCTTGCGCAACTCCTCTTTTGCCGAAGTGGCAACGAACTGTCCCGTATTCGTTTTGGGTTCGGCCCAAAAGCGTAACCCTCCAACGCAGTATTGTTTCCATTACACGACTAAGGCGCATTTGGTGCTTCACCACAGCTGTGTCTTCAGCAACTTGTAATAATTGGTTTGTTACTTTATCACTTCAAGAGCACGACACGAGTATCACATCACAGCAGGTTATATAGACAGTAGTGCAGACGCGGAGCTACAAATATCTCTGACAGTAGCCAGTGGAGCAACTACCACTTGTCTTGAAAGGGGGCACCACGCCTAGAGTGGAATACTTGAGCGTAATCTCTGTTATTCTCGCGGTACCCCTAAGTTATGCCTGTGGATGTTATACTCATTGATGTTATCTGACGATGAGAGTATTCGCCCGAGCATGCTAAGCCTTATCATTGCTATCTTTTTATTTAATTATTTATTGATCCAGATATATTTATTTTTTATTTATTCATGACGTAGCCGAAGTCTACGTGGTAAAGAGACAACGAAACACAGCAAGTAAGACCACACAGCCACAACCAAGAACCGAAACACAAAAAAATATAATGAATAAAGGAAATACTAAACTAAATAACGAAAACTAGGATTACAAACAGGACTAAAAACTTAGGACACCTCTGCAAACGCAATTTTACTAGCCCTTCCTTTGAAAGAACTAAGTAACAGGTGCAGAAAGTTCTCATTAATCATTTTATTGAGCAATGGTCTATCCTATTTGCTCTATATCATACTGCTGTTACACTCAGAGACGTAGATCCTAGTTGGGTGCCCACAACAGTACCTTTTGTAAAATGTCCTCCAAAACAGTGTAGCGCGATTCGCAGCTGCTTCAGTCTCCAAACGTTCAAGTGCGCTTCCATTACGTTGCTTCAGAGAACAGTTCTGCAGACTGTGCAATTTACGGTCTCGCGAGGAAGGAAGCCCACAGTCACGTGTTTTGGGAAGGACAATCCTTTGTAAAACACTTCACTACTGCAATCGCCTCATGCAAACATCAATTTTTGAGTTTCGCCGGTCAGTGACGTCAAAGTACGTATAATTCAAGTATCTGATTGTCAATACATATGTACTGTACCTTTGGGTAAGTTTCGTTTCGTTTCAGTGTTAAAGAAAAAGACAAATATCTTAAGCTGACCAGGGTTGCAGCGTTAAATCTTTCTTATGCCTGTTCTTAAACAGTTTTAGGCAAAGCTGGGTACAAAATACTTTAACTTTAACATTAACCAATAAAGGGGGACCAGCGAAGAGGGGACCAGTGAAGGGGGTACCAGTGAAGGGGACCAGCAATGGGGACCGGTGAAGAGGGGGGACAATTGAAGAGGGAACCAGTAAATCGAGGTCCAGTGAAGGTGAGAGCAGTAGTGGGGACCGACGAAGAGGAGGGGAGGGATCAGTGAAGGGTGAACCGGAAAAGTGTGACAATAAAGGGGGGGGGGGACCGGTGAAGAGGGACCAGTAAAAGAAGGACCAGTGAGGGTGGGACCGGTGAAGAAGGGGAAGGGGAGGAGGACCTGTAAAGGGGTTCACCTATAAAGGGGAACCAGTGAAGGTGAGATCAGAAATGCCGAGCGGTGAAGGGGGTGGGGGTCCAGTGAAGGGAACCAACAGTCAAGGGGAAACCAGTAAGGGAGCCAATAAAGGGAACACCAGTTAATGGGGTTCAGTAGATGGTCCAGTAATAGAAACATCAAAGGGGGACCATAATTAATAAATAGAACGAGTACTTCAGAGAATGAATCGCGTACGTGCAATAGAGGGTGGGGCTTCATAGGAGCAGTTTTGAAGATTTTGCCCCACCGTATTCTGCTATGCCATTATGTATAGCAAAAGCAGTTTTTTACTGTAATGAATGAGAGGAGGCCTAAAGAGGAGGTGAAGACGTTCGGGGTGTTCTATTCCCCGGGTTTGGGCGAAGCCCCCAACCAGACGTTTGGCGGTAGGCAGGCCGTTGAACGTCTGGTAAGATATAGGTGAAACACAATTTATTCCTTCAAGAATTTCGTATCAGGCACTATATAAAAATGCGAAGTTGAATATTTATTCAGTGGTAAACGAACGAAAAACGGTTGCACAAAAACTGCTAACGCTTCTCGGCCACCCTAACGTAACGGCGGACGTTGCGTTTATTCAAAGAGTGCAGATGGTGTAATGGCACAGCATCATGCCCAGTAAGCAATCGGGTTCGAAGCCGCCTTACTCTAAAGCTTGATCACAATGTGCTAGATACAACATGATTTGTAGAGAACATGCTACTTGTTGTTTTGTTGTCCTGCCTTTTCTCTGAATTTCTCTTCTTCCCGCCCAGCTTTGTTCGCAGAAAGCTTCATCTCAATGCTCTCGTCCACATTGACTTTAGCCTAGAGTATTTACTTTTGTTTGCGTTCATATTTATTTGCAAGCATTGAGTTGGCGCATCTTCACGGGTAACAAAAAGTAAATAAATAAATTGTGAGCTGGCCAGTCAAGCTTTTTTCACTCATCACTTCATAATTATCGCCGACTTATTCTTTTTCATGAGGGATTGCCCTCCTCATTGAAATGTTATGTATAATGACGAGACTAAGTCGCCGAAGTACTGCCAACAATACCGTGGAGGACTTGGTTAAATTACTATGCTTGTGTTCTCTGTATTAAGCCTTTCTCCAATGTTAGGGCTACTTCTGCTCTGCTCATTCTTTAAAACTGAAATTTTCTAATGCAGTGCTCTTGCCCTACACCCTATACTTGCAAAACTGCATCCCACAAGCCTACAACTTCTGGAAAACGGAGCCGTAATGCATGTGCCACCTGCAGTGCCCCACGATACCTATGGTGATAACTACATCTGAATTTTATTTTTTATTCAAAACACGGAAATAGACAAAACTCGTAATTGCTGTGTTTGGCCTAAGCTTGGCAATGGAAATTTACACATTCACAGCTGATCCATTCTCAGCTTGGCTATCATAGTTCGCTCGTCAATAATGCATTGACGAGATGGCAGTCGGTGAGCTGCAATGACTAGAACTGGCAGAGGTTGTGAGACTGAAGTAGCCGTCTTCGCTGTCGATCTTCTCCGCGGTGTCTTTCAGATGTGAGAGTAAGGCCGTGGCACACATCGCCTTCTGCTGCTCAAGCACACGTCGCTGCTCGGACTTGCTGAAAAAATTGGAGCAAATGGTTTGCGACTGTAGTTCTCAACCCGCACACTCAAATTTATTCACAATTATATGTACGATTTCAGATCTGTATTTTCCACCCGCATCTAAGAGAAGCAACTACCCGTACATTGAAAATTTTTTCTCAAAATTGTTGGTTTCCTGAACTTCATTATTGGTAATTCAATCTTTGTCTCAGCAAAGCTCGCTGTCAACGCCACTACTATTTTTTTTCACCATCTATTTAATAGACTTGTGATAAATTCATGCCAGGCTTTTAAATAATAACACAGCAGGTATAGAGGATAAGAGTCAGCATCAATCATTCTCTATGTACATACTTGGAGTGCGCTACGCATTATAGTTCTACGGGGTGTCGCGGAGAAAATTTTGTATTCTTTTTAAACTGCACAATCACTTTCGCTGGCTAACCGATAAACAAGCCAGTGTTCTAGTCCCCAGAAAAGTATGGTACCAACACTACGACCTCGAAGGGATAAAAACTTGGCTGGTCCGAATGGGAAACAAGCCTTACACCTTGACTCCAAGTGCAGTTCTGCGTTTAATGCGCTATCCGCGCTTACTAGTAACAATCATTTGTTTTCCCTTTTTTGGTGTAGGCAGAACGACTTTGTCACACAGCGTCAGAATCTGTCTCACTTCATACTTTCCACCTGCTTCATGAGTAGGAGACTATAGTCTTCTACAGAGTTACATCCGGACACCCATCTAAAATTAACTATAGAAATTCAATGCATTGAAAGTTGTTAGGCGAGGAAGCCGCTGCCACTGTCTTAAACACAGCAGGTGTTAAATCTGGAGCGAATCGTTATTGTGTGCCAGTTTTTACACATAGTCTGCTTTCATCCGAGGCCACATGCCAAATTTCCTATTTTTCAACCACATCGCACGTTTTCTTATGCCCAGTATGTCCCATGCCCAGTCTTATACCCAGTTTTTCCTATGCCCAGTATGTCCCACGCATTGTTCCTGGGTCTTTGTTTCTCAGCACCACTGAACTGATTTTGTGGACGCAAGTGCCTCAATCATGTTGTCCTAATCAAGTTGAACTAACGCACACTTTTCTTCAGGAAACCCTGCCCTCTGGAAGGACGGTATCTACAAACCCTTAGAACGCTTGTAGTGACGGTAACAGATGTAGATGTTTTCTATTCCAAGCGTTGTTGTGCAATGTTATAATTACACCTCAAAACCGTCCTGCAACCACGATCCTCCTGCTGATCCAACACATCAATTCTTCTGGCGCATAGGGTAGGAGTGGTGACGTTCTTGCCAATAATATAGCAATGGGTTCTAGTCCTTATGGCTACTTTCAGTAAAATAATAACAAACAGACTAGCAGGATGCATAAACTACATACTTAATTCCTACCATGATTTCACGTATCTGTTAAGGAGTTTTTCCGTTAAGGAGCAATCCCTAAACAACTCAATAGGTTTGTCAACGCAGCGACCTCAATTTTCTGCTGATACTGAAACACCTATGTATGAAACTGTTGAACACCATTTCTCAGGATCTCCCGTCATCTGCGCCAACAGGGAGAGATTTTTGGTTTCTATGTCGTCGCCGACGGGCCGAAGCGCAGAATGGCCTCACTGAGGTCAGTGGAACTCATCTTAAGAATCGCTTTCGACATGCGAACCATGCTAACAATAGCTCGGAGGATACCGTTATGGAACTCCACGATGTGGAACATTTTGATTCATGGGAAAATGACGTCCTTTATTATCCATCTTCTTTAAGAGAAAGTACAAACTTATGTTTACACTGTTACCTCAATTCCAAACTAGGAGCCATAATCTACTCCACGACGGCTTTAGTCACAGCTTGGTCACATCAGTCAGAAGTGTATTAGGTTAAATAGTGGGGGATTTTGTTGCGGCAGGCTGAGTATGGGGATTTTCAAAAATATTGGCCGCACGTGGTAAATCACTGGAATGATCATGTCTTATTCCGGCATGTTGCAGTCTTTCAAAGTTTGAAGTTTCCTAGTTTTTTAAATTTTGTTTTCAATGTTTTTTATAAGTAAAAATGGAGAATCTTGGAAACTCATCCAACTCATTGAGCTGAACACAATATGATATCTTCAGTAAACGCTGTGTAGGTACGCGTGACGAAGGTGACGAGGAACCCACTTTTGAGCTTCAATTCATATAGCGAACCTTCTGTGTGCTAACTACGTACAAGACCTAGGTGTCAAAGTTTTTATGATTTTATGGCGCGAAAAAGGAATCACCTGTTTCCTCTCTTCTCCTATGATAAGAAAGAAATGACGCACTGCTCACCTGTACCACATCGAGCCGTTAAAGTCACTAGCCGGTACTCCGACGACATCGCTGATTGCAAACTGAGTTCGAGCTGCGAACTCGGTATCCGTCTCGTGCGGCAAGCGGGTCATTGGTGCTAAACGTGATGTTGATCTACTCCAGATTCTACGGAATCATGAAAGGGAGTCGTACCTAGATAGGTTACGTCGTAAGGAGTTGCCCAGCTGGTCATTATCCGCAGCACATAGCTGTGGAAGTCGTTTTCGTACCAGAACGCGTCGCCGAATCGGCTATCATGCCTGAAAACTAGGATTGGCGGTGCTTGTTCGAAACATAAATTGTTTGAGTACGGACTTTTCTTGTCATAGGGTGTTAATCCTCCTAGCAGTGAATGCAAGCGCCTTCAGAGGAGCTTCGCAAGTCGTTATATAGGCCAAATACGCGTTCAAATTGTGGCCGTAACATTTCGCAGAGAATGCGTCGTGTCACAGAAAGGAATGATTAACGTCGTCATCTATCTTTTGTCCTTGAACCACCACTCTAATTTTAGCCTCACTGCAATAGGATAAAGGACGGCGTTATTCAATCTCCTTTGGGATGCGCCGCGCATTCTATTTCTACGGGTCGAGGAGGCGAGTTGAATGCGTATTTGGCCATACAATGACTTGCGGTGGCCATTCGATGAACAATTCAGCGCTTTACCCTTCGCAGACAAGACTGGCACCAATTCACCGACCCCGGAGGGTTGGAAGGCTTGGTTGGCCTGGGCGGGAAATCCGAACCAGGAACCTGGTATCGGGTGCAGGCGACAGCCGACACCTCTTCCGATTGCGCTTCACACGCTCACTGTAATAATATCAACAAATGGAGTGCAGTTAGTGCAGACTAAGGAAAATGTGACATCTTCTGTTCGAGATCATATTATTGCTCAATCACTACCACGACGACACTCCACCGAACAAGTCAAGAAAAAGTCTTACCAGGATACTATCCCAACGGTATTAAGCTGGGGTACGGTAGCTATGGAGAATAGTATGTATGCACGGTGTTAACCGAGCTAGTGCATGTTGACATGCCAGGTTTGATTCTTCGTTGCCGTGAATTATGTTTAGCGCCTTAAGTAACCCATTGAGGCAGATTTTAGATGAAATTGTCTTAACCTCAACACATTCATGTCCTTTTTGCCGACCGTAATGTATCGAAATCGGCCGAAATTTCGAAAAGGAATGGCTTCTGATCAGCACCTCAAACGGATGATACTAGGGAAGCGTTTCGACCTCCCATGGAACTTCAAGTTGAGACCAGGATCATTGGAAAGAACTCGGAAGGCTGATTACGAATATAGGTGTCAAAATTGCAAAACCAAACTTCTGGAGTAAAAACAAGACGGTTAAGATGTTTGGTTAGGTGACCCAAGATAGACACTGGCGTGGAACCAGTTGGATTGCACTGGCGTGGAACCAGTTGGACCAACGATTGCAATACCGACTGCTTGGTTGCAACTGTGAGTAGAACGGTTAAGTGTAAGGTAGGATGAGAAAGGACGACGCAGCCCGGCGGAAGGAGCAATTTATTCGTGATAACTGGAGAGATCTGAGCATCCCGGAGGATACGGTGGTCCCGTTTGCTGTGGCAATCGCTACTCGAACTCCTAGACAGGAATAACGCACTCGAAGGAAGTCTCGAAAGCGGCAATGAGGCGACTGGAGCGAGGCTTCGCACGGAATATTTGGTAGAAACGCTTGCAGGTGGACCCGCAGCAAGAGACAGCTAAACAGGCGCTATAATGCGAGGGCGGCGAGGTAGGGTCGGTTACCACCCAAAAACGGTACCAAGATGGCCGCGATCCCCTTGTTCTTCGCGCCCGATTCTTGGCGCCTTCGACGGTCAATCGACCCAAGCGGCGCAATAACACTTTCGACCTACCGTTTCCCCTAGTGCGTGACATCTCAACCGAAAAAGAAAATGAACACATGGTTGCATAGTTCCGCTTGCCTTTTCTTTATTCTGCACTTCTAATACTGAAGCCGTATGATCATAAGCATATGTTATATGTAAACATGCTCTATAACACACTATAATACCCCTAGGTGGATTACCTATATGATAAACATGGATTTTGCAAAATTGCAAAACAAATGCGGTTTGCGGGATCCAAACCCCCGACCCCTCGATCACGAGCCCGAGCACTCCCCTGCTACGCCACCTGTGCAGCGGGATTAGTCGCGATACGAGCTCTCATCCCGCGCGCGCCCGTCAGCTGTGGAGCACGTGAATCAACACTGCGCCAACATGCGACTTCCGTCGCCCCTAACTCTGCGCAGAGTTGTATTGGGGTCGAGATACCTGCAGTTTGTTACTTCCCAGGGAGAGGCCGTTTTGCCCATATACAACACTTGCGCCGTTCCGACCTACCGTTGGGATAGTATCCTGGTTAGAAGAGCGGCAATAAATCGTCTGCCGGCTTAGGAAATCCAAGCAATGAGAAGAGTTCGCAGTATATACCTTCAAATTGACCCGATGTATGACGTTTCCCCCGTTGTGCTTGTTTTTGTCGAAAAGCCTCGTTACTTTTTGAAAACGTACCGTTCTTCACCTTTATGGTTTTTATGGTTTATCCTAGGGCAGGCATTGTAGTCGGAGGATGCGCTAGCCGTTGTGGAACTCCAGGATGTACATTTTGATTCATGGTTAAGGACCCGTCCAGATAAGTCCTCTTATTTATTTGGTTCGATGAATTGGTTCCAGGTTTCTTTTGTACGAGTAAAAGGTTTTCATAGGGAAGCAGGCCCGTGACGCTAACACGGAGGAGAGAACAGACTAAGTGAGGAAACCAAATCCAGGACGTGTACAACTACGTATCTACAAATTTATCCACAATATCTCACTGTAGTAGAATTCTTGGCGCACCCGCGAAGAGCTTGACTGACGCAGTCCTTGTCCTTTATTTGATGTTTCGGAAACCATCTGAAGCACCCACCTGCCCAACCAGAACACGCTTGCCACCGTGGCGACCTGCTAGAAGACTTACTTTCCAGCTTCCGCTGTCGCCCTACACACTCTAGAGTTTCATATCTCTTCCAGCACGGTCTGACACAAGGAAAACGACCTCTTCCCATAGCATATCATATGAAAACTGCGTTTTAAACCTTGTAGATCCCACTGGATTCTGCAGTTCTCCTTCGTGCAATTGGGAAAGTGCCCCACTAACGCACACAGACAGGAAATCGAACCAAAACGTTTGCAGCGAGAAAAAATAAAGTCACCAACTTGACAGCCATGGGATAGATTTTGACGCCGTCTTGGAAAATCGCTTTTCTGAACTGCAACACCTGCGTGTTGTTGGCACAGTAACCTTCGGGAAACAACAGCACTGGAGCACCAAACTGAAAAAGGGTCGTATACAGCATCTACTCCTTAAATGAATCATTTTCTGAGTAACAACCTTTGACTTCTTGACGATTTCGGCGAGGAATTCCTTCCTTCCATCGGCGTTCTTTCTCTCCACCCAGTACGTCGGAGCAACCTTTCCAGCCAGCGTTTCGAGAGAACCTGCAATTGTTCTGATGATGACATTATATTAATAATATACAAAGTCAGCTTCCAATTAATATTTTATAGGCATGGCGTCCCCTTATTAGGTAATTTTTCCTATATTCGAATTTAGGGATTAAAATTTAAATATTCAAAACACATATCAAACAGTCGTTTTGATCCCCACTTCCTTTCCAAGACCGATAGTAGGATATGCCTTTAAATGGACCAGCAATAGAATAAATGCCATAGTTGGCGGAGCCGGAGGAGGCAACGGCGGTTGTGTGCACCCGATTCCAGGTTTCTGGTTTGGATTTCTCGCCCAGGCAAATCAAGCCCTCCATACCTGCGGAGTCGGCGAATTGGCACTAGATTCGTCTGGCAAGGATATTCACTGTTTCGACCACTGGATGACCACTGGATGACATTCTTTAGTCCAAATACGAAATTCGAATTGCCTCCACCATATCGCGTAGAAGTAGGATGCGTTTTGCATCCCAAACTGGATTGACTAACGTGCTCTTTCACTTATTATCACCTATGAAGACCTAGCAAGTAGGTGGGAAGGTGGAGCTATTGACCCTGGCTTTTTCCCCGCCAATGACTATCATCGCATCCATTCACGTAGTCAAACTAGGCTGTACTCGAGCTACCCTTCACGGTTAATGATGCCATTCGAATCGAAAAGTTGCAGCAGGAGGTTGTTTAACCGAATGGAAGGGTCATCTGTCGATCGTTTCTTATTTTGGAAGGTTAAACACTAGTAGATTATTCCAGTCCATTCGATTCGATTCGACTCGACTCGATCGAAGCTAGTCACAATAGGGAGCAAGTAGAGATTCCCTTTTCTTCTGGTATGATAAAGGATGGTGATCGTTGGAGTGGCATGATTGGGGAGTTATCCGAGAGACAACACAATGTTGCCCAAGTCACCGCGGACTGACATGAAGGATTAGTTCTCCCAGTAACTGCGTAGAAGCTATCGGCCGTTCGCTGTCACTCAAGTGTCGAACAGAACGAACTGGTCGCTACAGGAGCTGCAGTGGTTCTGTTCGGCGCACGTCGAATGGATTTATTAGGCAGATTATCTGACAGAACTGTCAGTTATTAGCTTTTTATAAGATAATTCGATTGCTAGGCTGAGGTGATGGTGTTCAGACAGACAGCTCCAATGCAGGCATCTTCAATTTCTGCCATTCTTTTGTATTTTTCTACACACCCACAAAAGGATAAGGATAAAGGATAAAGGACGGCGTTAATCAATCCCTTCTGGGATGCGCCAGCGCATTCTACTTCTACGGGATGTCGTGGAGGCGACATGAATGCGTATTTGGCCATACAATGACTTGCGGTGGCCAGCCGTTGAACAAGTCAGCGCTCTATCCTTCCCAGACAAGTCTGGTACCAATTCACCGACCCCGGAGGGATGGAAGGCTTGGTTGGCCTGGGCGGGAAATCCGAACCAGGAACCTGGTATCGGGTGCACGCGACAGTCGCGCCTCCTCCGACTGCGCTACACGCGCCCATACCCACAAAAGATAAAGGGAAAATATTGTCAACGATTAATACCTCGGTTTTTTTCCTGCATCTGACGCTGAGGCGTTTTATGGAACTCTTCTATAATTCTTGCAGAGTACCGTAGGATCCATAAAGAAGGCTGGACTCAGCAAAGTCTGATGGAATAATCTTACGACTTCGACGATCCACTTGGCATTGCAAAAAGCGACCAACTGCTGAATTTGCAGGAGGAAAGTATGAATTCTTGCTTTCTCCATGTGCTCTATAGAATGACGATTCAACAACCAGGGTGCATGTCTTTTCAGTAGCACATAAGAACAAAATCCAGGTTCAGAAAAGTGTGACTTTTTTCCAACCTTTCGAAGCCGTTGAGTTCAATTTTCGACTAAAGGAGAAGACACTGACTTGTTCTTCTGCCGAAAATCTTTACTATATATATATATATATATATATCATCATTTTCATTAGCGTCTGTCCCGCTTGGTGGCGGGGTCCGCTCTTCTGGTGTGGTGACGCCAATTCTCCCGATCAAATGCTTGATCAGGGTGCACACCAGCCATCTCTAAGTCCAAGCGCAACGTATCTAGCCAACGTTGCTTCGGGCGTCCTCTGGGCCGCTTTCCAGGGACCAAAAGATTCAGGCCAATCTTACACACGGCGTCGTCGTTAGCGCGAAGGACGTGGCCGTACCATCGAAGACGAGCTCCGCACAGCTTCTCGGATATCGGGGCGACACCGAACCTCTGTCGTATGGTGTCGTTACGAACGCGGTCCAAACGCGTAACTCCAGCCGTCCACCGTAGCATCTTCGTCTCCATTAAACTGAGGCGGCTTTCAACTTCCTTCGTCACGGGCCAGCACTCAGCACCGTACGTCGCTACTGGGCGGACTACTGTTCTATAAACCTTCGATTTGAGGTGCTCAGGTATTGTCCTGTCGCAAAGCACCCCAGTCAGCGAGCGCCATTTGGACCAGGCTGCACTCACACGCGCATTCACCTCCATCTTTAAGCTGCCATCGGACGTGACTGTTGACCCAAGATACTTGAAAGATGTCACTCGTGAGAGCTCAGTACCATCGATCTTAATAGATCCGTGCTCATTCACATCCGTCGTCAAGTATTCCGACTTTTTGACGTTTAGCTTGAGACCGAACAATGCCAAACGATCGCACCACGCCTGTGCCTGTCGCTCGAGTTCGGTTTTGTCTTCACATGCAAGCATGACGTCGTCAGCATACAGCAGCGTCCAAGGTGCCGCCATTTGGAGATCTCGTGAGATTGCATCCATCACGACCACGAAGAGCAGTGGGGATAGCGCAGATCCCTGATGCACCCCTACAGAGATGGGAAACTCCATCGAGGTGCCCGCTGGCGCTCGCACTCGACTCCTTGGGCAAGAGTATAGAATGCGCACCCACTCAATAAGCTCTTCAGGGATACCATGTTGTCGCAACGCGTACCATATAACATCTCGCGGAACGCGGTCGAAGGCCTTCTCCAAGTCCAGGAAGGCAAAATGCACCGGTTTCTGTTTCTCGCGGTGCTTCCCCAGCAGAAGACGAACGGCGTGAATGGCATCAACGGTGCCACAGCCAGATACGAAACCACACTGATTCGTGGAAAGCTGTACAACATCCCGGATACGTCCGTCGACAATTCGCTCAAAGATTTTCATGGTGTGCGAAAGAAGACGAATTGGACGGTAACTGGCGCAGTCTGCAGGACTGCCCTTCTTCTTCCAAATCGGGATGGTCGTGCTTTGCTGCCAACCCTCAGGCACTTTCTTCTCAGCAACAACCTGATTGAAAAAAAGCAGTCAGCCAGTCAGCAGGGCACCAGCCCTTCGACTTCCACAGGTCAGCTGGCAGGTCACCGGGACCAGTGGCTTTGCCTGACTTCATCTTCCTCAGGGCTGCTTCAGTGATCTTCTGAACGGGACCGTATACAGGTGATGCAAAAGGAACAGCAGGATGTTCAAATTCTACATTCGAGATTTCCTCGAAGTAGTCGTGCCATCGCTTCACAGCCCTCTTGCGATCCATCACAAGATGACCGCTCTCGTCGTAAAAGCCAAAGAACTTCTCAATGTCTTCTGCTTGGCGACAGCGAGCTTTGGCGAGTCGGTAAATATAACGCTCACCATCGCGCGTTTCCAATTTTTTGCTGACATCAGCGTAGTATGCTGCTTTAGCAGCAGCCACTGCCTTCTTTGCCGCTTTCTTTGCTTCTCGATAGTTCCGCCAATTATGGACTGTTTTATCACCGATAAACACGTGATAGAGCCGTTTCTTTTCTCGGACTTTCTCTCTGACATCATCAGTCCACAGCCATGCCTGCTTGTCGACCCAGCGTCGTCCAGGCTTCGTTGTGCCGAGTTCAAGGCGTGCAGCCCGAGTTATCGCATCGGTAGCGTCCTTCCAGGTTTCGTCGACAGTTGTCACTGTCGGCAACCGAATGCGAGAAATAACTGCCGCTTCCTTCTCTTTCAGTCGCCACCATTTGATTCTAGCCGACCCACATCGCTCCACATGTTTACACCTCGAAGGTGTGATCTTCAGCGAGCAGATCGGTGGACGGTGTTGCGTGGCAACCGTCTCATACGGCACGGTCTTCGCGTCTGTGACAAGGCCTTGGTCGCGACGCCTAACAAGGACATAGTCAATCTGCGTTTTGGCGTTCCCGCTATAAAACGAGATGAGGTGGGAGTCACGCTTTCGAAATTTGGTGTTCACGATGGTGAGGTCACGTGAGTCTGCATACTCAAGTATACGCTCACCATCGGCGTTGCGCGACCCATATCCAAAACCACCATGACAGTTGTAGCCGTCTTTCGTTGCTCCGACGTGACCATTAAGGTCACCTGCCACAACAACCATATCTTGTGACGGTACTTCCGCTGTCTTCTCATCAAGCAGGGACCAGAACTCGTCCTTGGTTTGCTCGGAACAGCCTGTCTGCGGAGCATACGCAGAAAAGAAATGGCATCGTCGCTCTTCTACGGCGACAACAAGCTTCATCAAGCGGTCATCGAAACGTTCTACGCTTGCAATCGCGTCACGGAAACGCTCGGAGACGATCACACCGACACCACTGGTGGTCCTGGGACTTCCACATAGAACGGCCTTGAAGCCACGTCCTATGTCCCTTGACTTGCTGCAGGACCACCTCGTCTCCTGCACCGCACAGAAATCTATCTTTCTTCGCTATATATATATATATATATATATATATATATATATATATATATATATCGTTGTATAAGCAAAATCAAAAGGGCAGTTTCGCAATAGCTTGGTGTTTGCTTCTCTCCCTCTCTCGTTTTCTGCCCTTTGTTTTCTTTTCTGCTAGGAGCTATTCATTATCTCAATCCTTTCCTTTGCAGGTGTATAGCATATGTTGACCTAAATAAAGAAATAAAATGCTCAGTTTAAATTTAATGGTAAAATTTTATCTGCCTTGGGCCTAATTAGAAAAATTAACTTTATGTGTCTAACTAAGCCAACCGGATTTTCCAGTCAGTTTAAGCAACGTTTACATCGTTTTCTAAGAGACTGCAGCAATACGAAACAAAAAGAACAGAGAGACAGAACCGAAATCGAACATCTAACTTCTCCAAGCTAATCTGCACCTGCAACTCTAAGAACTCGAACATCTAAAAGAAATCTAAGAATACTTTACTAAGTATAAAGCAACTTTCTTCCTCTGACCTCCTCTAACTGAGCTCTTCATATCAAAGCGCAGAGGAAATTCATACTTCCCCAAATACAAAGGGTTGGAAAATTGGCGCACACGAGGTCGACAACACGTGCATTTCAGCTTCAGTACACATCAGAACACCAAAGACTTTCATAAGTTTAAAATGTAGAGATATATCATATTCTACCATGTGGCTAATGCTCCAAATTTCATCTACATGGAAGAATATTTGTTTCTGTTCGATAAACATGCCCCGTTCGTCAAACCCCAGTTAACGAGAAATACCGGGAGCGCCAACCAAATAATTCAGCCAAATATTCTGACGAGGAATCAGCTAATCCCTCCATGTATTCAGATTGACCCACCGATAATTCCGGAGTGTTTTTGGCCAGTCACCACGAATCCGTGTTGCGATCCATGTGGCGTGCCGGCAAACAACACCTGCACGTCACTTGGCGTGAGGTGATTCGAAACCGCCACACCTGGAACACAAAATGCTTCAAAATTTCGTTCACTAAGGAATGGCAACCTGTTTCTAGTAGAAAAACTGAATTACTCAACACTTGAAAGATAGCCAATCTACCTTAGCATTAAAAACGTAGAAGTTTGTTACACGAGACGGCTTACCTGAACCTTTCGGACGCAGATGAGTGTTCTTGTAAGTGGCTACCACTCCCATTGCACAACAATACAAACGACAATACACAATACCAACCCATGTCTTTTCTCTATCAGAGAGTTTCTGAAAATGCAGCTCCAAGTCCTGGTCCGGAAAAGGGCACGGTAGGTGAACTGACCTTATTTACAGCGAAAACCCCAGCACAGGCCAGGAACACGAACGAAATCAGAAGCAGGCACAGCCGGGTTGGGAACAGTATGCCATACCTAAAATCAGAATTAGCGTCAGAATCTTGGGCAACACTTAAACGGAACGCTCTAAGGCTGATCTTTGAAATACCGAATCATTACTGGAGTACAGCAAGATGTATCATGTAGGATAGAGACGATTAGAAGCTGGAGGAAACTGGAAGAAGCTTAGAAGTAGAGCTCACCTAAAGAATAACGACACGTAGAACACAGCCTTCTGTGCTGTGGACCAATGAGGTAGGGGAGATGTACGCAGAAGTGTCTCGCTGTATGACGGCGTTGGGTGAAAAATTGAGCTGACGTTGTCCTAAAAGAGAGTCTAATAGAATTCTACTTAACCAAACAACATATGCGTCTGGTTATACTGGAAGTTAGTGAAAAAAGCCCCTATGTCCATCAGTGCACTATGGATTACGCCACGCAGTTTGTTCCTGCGCTACGTTGCAGAGGAGACACAGATTCGAATGTGGCTTATTCGACGAGTTTCTGTGGTCATAGAAGGAAAAAAGCTGCACTTCGCCCCGATTCTCCCCGACAAGTCCCACGACAACCGAACGAAGTGAGAACTTATGGTGACGATGGAGCTCTAGTGTGTACAGACCCGCCCTATCGACTGCGCTTCAGGAATTTGTGAGACGCAAGCATAAGAATGTCGATAAAGCACGCTGTTAATCAATCCCTTTTGGGAGGTGCCATGCATTCTACTTCTGTGATATTCAGTGGACGCAATTTGAACGCGTATTTGGCCTCTACAGTGACTTGCGGTGGCCAGCCGATGAGTGTTTTATCATTTCTGGATAAATCTTGTAGCAATTCATCGACCGTGGGGAAGGCTTGGTTGAGATAGGCGGGAAACCCGAATGCAGGGCGTTCATTCGTGGTGCACGCGACAGCCGAAGCCCCACTCGACTGCGCTATCATGAGTTCAAAATAACAGGAACATTATTTTTTAGTTTTTATTTTAATATGCAAAAAATCAGAATCAGAAATATTTTTAAGTCGTGTTATACGAGATCTGTTGAAAAAGTAGCATAGGAGTCGATATCTAATTGAGTTGTTTACGTATTTTAGTTGTTTTTGTTCAGTTCCTCTTGTTTTTTAGTTTGTAACACGAAGACTCATGTCTTTGCCTACAGTAAACAAAAAAAATAAATAAACCAGAAAACTGCTATTAAAAGGCAGAGTAAGCTTGTTTTTGCCTCTTCCAATATTAAAAGTGCCCATCATTTGTACCTAGGTGTTAACGTCGCAAAAACGAGCTTCTTAGATCCTTTTCTTCGCCAGAACTATATGCGAAATGTTCTGCTCTTCTGCGTCAAACGCCAACCCGGTGGCGCCAAAGGAATATAAGTAGCAAACACTGCTGTCGAGATTCTTTTTCAAGATTAATGAGCACGCAGGCTGAAACCCTGAACTGCTCATCGCCCTGCCTTGTCTATGACTGAGTACACAACCAATTATCTCCGCAGCATTTGTCCAGAAGAACTACAATGTCTGTCGGAACTCTTAAAAATTGTTCGACGTCCATTTCGGTATCGTTCTTCAATTTCTGAAAATGCTCATTTAAAAATAATTTTGCTTTGTTTTGCTTGCGTACTAGCGCAGTCGAAGCAAATGCCGGCTGTCGCGTGCACTCGATACCAGGTCCCTGGTTTGCGTTTCCCCCCAGGCCAACTAAGCCCTCCATCCCTCCGAAGTCGGTGAATTGGTGCGCGATTTGTCTGAGAAGGACAAAGCACTGATTCTTCCTCGGTTGGCCAGCGCAAGCACATCCTCAAAAAATTTGATTAATGCTGCCTTCTATCCATCATTTACTTGATTTACCCTATAAAGTGATTTCCTTTAAAGTTTTTAAGTGTAATTTTTAAACGAATAATCTTGAAAGAGCTTTCTCTAAAGATCGGCTAGAATTTGGACACACTAAACAGTTAAGCTACTTTCACTGAATTGAAAACTATTAAGGCAGATTTCGAACAGTCAGCCACCGAGATCCACTGCGCTTTCACAGCAAAGAAGTTTAAAAACGTTCTGTTGAAGCTGAGCAGTTACCTGAACAATGGCCTCAATTCCTGACTGAATAGCGTCAATAGAGATCTCTAGGTGGTCCCTAGGTTGTAGAAGAAACTTGAACTGAGCCGAAGAGCTCGACGAGGCTCTCGACAGGTAGCTGTTTGGTGTCTGAAGCGAAATACAAGCTAACACCTGCTTCTTGCAAGAAGATCGCGTGACGTACCTTCTTAATAATAGCCGGCCACGGCGCCTCGTCGGACTCCGGGTAGACCTTCTCGAAGAAGTCCTGCATCCAAGCGATGAGCCGCAGATAGTAATGAGGCAGTGGACCCCAGCCTTTGCCCAAGAATATCAGACAAGTAGTAGATATAATACACCCAAGAATGATCGACGCATAGATAGCGAGCAGCTCCAGAATCATCTGCAATCGATGATTTCAAATAATGGAAGCTGAAGCAGTTTTGGAGAGTAGTGCGAACGAGACCAAGATCAGCCGAAAACGCTCCACAAAAATTGAAAGTGATAAGAGTGCTAATAATTTACTGATTTCTATGCAAACGAAGGATCGAAGATCAGAAGGCAAATGGCGGATACAGACTCGGAGAACATTTTTCCGAACACATAGAGCCTTCCTTCCACGTCGTAGAGGCATTTCGAACGCATATTTACTCTGCACACCGAACACCGAGATCGGCCGATAAAGCGGTTAGGCAAATAAACTGCGTCTGGTTAATGGCCACGGAACGCTCTCTATGTCTAGGAGTGGAAACAAGCCAAATCAACAATGAGAAGCGCACCTTCTCCACTGTCCCGTTTTCTAGCTACAGCTAATGAACCGTAGGCTCTGAGAGTATCCTAATTTCGGCAGCGTGGGCGCCAAGAAAACTAGAAATTGAGCACTGAGAACAAAAATGCTTCGCTAACCTATCGACAAACTGGACTCATTTTGCCGGACTAGGCCTTGCCGCAAGGCGGTAAGCACTAATTTCTTCTGCAAGTTGCTCAGGGCATAGAAAAAGGTGCAAGAAAGGGTAGGAAAGGCCGATCTGATGCATATAACGAGTCAATTTTAGATTTAGTAATCGTCTAACCTAACTAACCTCGATATCTCGCAGATCAACCGAAAATGCTGCACGGTGGAAAAATCTCGAAAGAAAAGGATCCGGTAGAAAAAGAATCTCGGTAGAAAAGGGTGCAGGAAGGGGTAAAAAAGGCCGATCTTATGCTTGACCGAAAATTTAACCCTGATGGGAAAATACCACAGCATTAAACACAAAAGTGCGTTGGAGGGATTGGCTTGGAAAGAATTAATTCAGAAAAAAATCGACGAACTCGCTGGTGACGAGGAAGTGCGGGGTTTATGACAGGCGAACTTCATCCGCTCAGACGGGGCGTGGTCGATGAGTCAAGGCGTAGAGGCGAACAGCTGACGAGTTCTGAGTTCTGGTCGAGGATGACCTCTGTGCTCTCGCAAGGACTACACACAGGCGGGATGACCAGACGGAGCACAAATGACATCGCCATGAAGAATGTGGCGCGATCGAAAGAATACGCTCAGCCGCAAAATTAGAATAAATACCGCACCTCGTCGGCGAAAAAAATCTGTATGCTGTTCTGCACTGGAATTTCGCAGCGGGCCACTCTTGGCAGATCCGTCTAGAGCACAGAATCGAACATTTCTAGAGAACGAGTCAAAAACAGGAGTGAACATTTATATCTGGCATTGTGCGAAAGACTCGAGCAGTAGCTAACACTATAGGTGACCATAGGCATGCAGTGGACAGAATCGCAAGAATCACAAAAGGAGTAGAAGAGCTCATATCTGGCCAGACTGTCTACATCTGAACATCTGGAGCCATGTCAGAGGTCTTGGGATCACGCCACTCACAGACCTCGGCCTGACCTCCGCGCCATTGGGGTGGCCATCGCATGCCTCGAGGGCTTCGTGCACAGCTGCTCGAATTCTTTGCTACAGGTGGTCTCGTTGACCTCAGAATTCACTCACCCAGCAGCAAGTCTCCTACTTTTGAGATCTGTATAGATTTATAAGATTCATCTGTTCAGTACAGGCATCCATCCACTAACTCCACCTTGATGCGGGCTACTCACCTGGGCCACGTCGAGCAGGCCACGTGTTGAGTGGCCTGCATCACCTAATGTGCGAATCTTCCCGCTAACTGGATCGGACGCTAGATCACACCATCTAGGGTGATGCTGGCAAGGGCGTGCATGGAGTGAAATGGAGTCTTAACAAGAATGAAGGAAAGAGTAAGAAAAAAGGTCGGCGTTAATCGATAGGATGCGCAGCACATTCTACTTCTACTTGGAAGCACTCTGAATGAGTACATGGTCTGTAGAATGATTTCGTTAGTCAACACACAAGTCAGCGATTTATCCTTGCCAGACAAACAACGGCACCGATCCTCAACCCGGGGTTAAGGGTTTTGTTACCCAAGCGTGGACCCCTGATTCACATGGGTTGCACGCAATATTTGGCATCTCCTCCAACTCGCTGCCCCAGATCTGTTCGAATTAAAAATGCTATGATAAGATATACTCGTTTCGCACTCTAAACTACTACGATTACTGCATATGAGAGGAACTAATGAAAAGTTCCGCCTAAGTATAAATTTCATGGTCAGTATCCCATGACGAATCTGTGCATGGGAAGAAAAACCACCAATAGATGTCGAGAAAAAGAATGAATAATAGAAAAAAGAAGACTTGCGTTTGCCAAAGGTTATCAAGAAGTATTAGTTGATAGGTTAAGGAAAACAAGCTATTAGGTTGCTTGAGAAGTCTGCACGCAAACTGATTTTTTAACATAGAATTTTACAGGCGTTGAATTTGGTTTTTTTGGCAACAGAATGTGGCCGAATGTTTAACAGGTTGGCCTAAAATACTGCAACGAAAGTTAGTAGTGTACAAACGGTAGGAATGGTCGAAATCACATAAGGATAAAGGACGGTGTTATTTAATCCCTTTTGAGGTGCGCCACGCATTCTACTTCTGATGTCGTGGAGACGATATGAATGCATATTTGGCCTTACAATGAGCATGAAAGCGCATTATAAATAATAAATAAATAAATAAATTATCCTTCCCAGACAAGTCCGGTACCAGTTCACCGACCCCGGAGGGATGGAGGGCTTGGTTGACCTGGGCGGGAAATCCGAGCCAGGAACCTGGTATTGGGTACACGCGACAATCGGCGCTTCTTCAGACTGCGCTACACGCGCCCCCAAATGTCATACAATTTCAAAAATCACCTGCTTATGCCCTTTAGTGCTGCTGTGCTTGACTGGACACGGATAGCTAGTCAGACTCTGTCGTACGGGTGAAGAATTCCGGGCAGCCAGCCAAACTGCCCGGAGCGACGGGGCGAGACTTAAGGCGGCCTCGAATCGCCTTACATGCACTCCCAGTCTACCGAGTGCAAGCCTTTGCTCGGGCCGAAACAGTTACAATCCGCACAGGCGCGAACACATCCACGCACACGGTGCATGACAGGGATGAGCGGATAATGAAATTTTGAAAACCGGATAACGGATAATTTTGCCTAAAAATGGCCGGATAACGAACAAACAACAAAAAATAATACTAGGCTTGGACTCTTTCAATATAAACCTTTCATTAGTTGGTTATTGTGACGTGTGCCACACTGGTTTTGAGGTTTATCTCTCGCCCCTACCGGTCAACTAACTAGCGCGAACTACCCACTTCGCTGTGGATCCAATTGGCTTCGGCTGGAAGTCTAAGTCGAAGCGTGAGACCACGCTAGATACAGATCCGTCTCAAAGCTTTATGCGCCACAAAACATGCTAACTAACAGCCTAAAAGCCGATGTTTCAAGATGAGAGAAACTGGTGACTCCTTGCAGTCACTATTTTATTAATGCTTTGTGGAATTCCCAGGTAATGTTTGGGCAGTCAGTAGAACGGCCTTTTGTGCGCTCTCCGAACCAATTTCAAGAAGAGAGAAAAGTGGCAAGGTCCTCTAATTGTTAAAACAAGCCATTATTCATTTGTTTATTTAATTATGACGACTCTGCTCCACTGACATTTTCCCCTTCTCACAGCCTTGGAAAGACAAGGGCACATTTAAAGATCACTGTTCAAGAATAGTTTTATATTATAGCAATGTTAAACGATATTGCGAAAGTGCGAAGAAACGGGATACAAAACAATCGGGTCTGTAAAAACAGTCGAAAGACTGGTAAGTCAATCTCGTGGTCAGATGAAGACAACTGTCAGACTCATTCACCTCTTTCTAATTCACATTTCTTTTCATCAGGGAGTGAGTTGCACGGCTGTTTTCGTACGGTCAGTTGGGTTGTGTTATGTTGGTCAATTGGCGTTTTCATCCTTTACCTTGTTTCCCAGAAATTTCTTAATCTGTTGTAAAATGAAGTCGTCCTTGGACTAATAACTCCTCCAGCTTCTATGTTTTTTTTTGAAGCTGGTAGAAGACGGTTGCACCGAAGAGTCGGTCGAGTAAGATTTGCATTTGCAAGCTTGGTTCTGCCTTGACGGGGACTACTATTTCTGCTGAGCTGCATACCAAGCTACAGCGGCAGTTAAACTTAGAATTATTTCGGAAGAATAAAATATCTGCTTTCTGTCGACTGCCTGCCAGCGACCGCAAATTATTGCAGCACGCCTACACATTCAAAGGGTTTCAAAGGGACCTCTCATAGAAGTTGAAAACCTGAGCCACTAAAAAGGAGTGATTCGCACTCACTGTATCCTTCCGTCGAACAATTTGACAATTCACGCTGTATAATGGGATAATCTCAGGGGAGTTCTTTTTTGAAAAGCTACAAATCGAAACGGACATGCATGCGTTTTGTGTTTCAAAACGCGCCATGGAAAGTTAGCTAGAGCGCCGCTTTCGCCCTTTATTCTCCTTTTTGATGGTTTTTGATTGAGTTTATAACTAAACAGAAGTTGCGGTATTTATTTGATGTTTTGCAAGAACCTTTGATTAACGTAGGATACCTAGGTTAATGCCTTCTTGAGATCCACCTGGGGGTGGTAAGTGAAACATCTCTATTTAATTCTTAAACACCGTGTCAAAATCTTGAGAGTTGGTCAATTGTTATTCGTTATCCGGCCTAAATTCGCCGGATAACGAACAACAAAACGGATAGGCCAAAATCCCCGAAAAACGAATAACGGATAACGGATAACGGTTAATCCGCTCATCCCTGGTGCATGAACATGCCGCTCCCATGCACAAGAACGCGTCGACCCGACGCAGCAGGAGCAAGGAGTCGATTCCCTGCATCCCTGAGCAGAGCACGGGCTTATGCACTACAGATCACAGCAGTGTGTGTGTGTGTGTTTCCGTATTTCCCTCCGTCCGTGCGTCACAACTGGAGTGGAGGCACTGCGTTTTGGCGATACTCAACGATTGGTGGCGACCCGAAACTTCAGCTCTGGGGCAAACAAGGTCGCTGAACACGAACCTGGAGTTAGGCTTCGAAGTATCGATCGCCATCGATTGATATTGATCAAATTATCAATTTTCGCTGATTTCATTCAAGCGGTCTGAAACTTTAGCCCTGGTGGTAATCGAGGTCGCTGTGCACGACCCTGAGGCTTGTTTTTGAAGTATCGATAGCTATCGACCGATATTGATGAAATCAGCCGTCAGTGTGGCCGAATGGCCGTTCTGATGGCTGATATTTTTCATAAGGGCTCAATCCTAGCTAACGAAAGCCTTGAGATCGTATGAGTAGCTTTCTAGTGTAGGGCGTCATAGCGCTCCCACGGAATTTTATTCCTCGTTTTTGTCTGGAACGATATCAGGCTCTCCCTTTTTATTCGTTTGCTGTTTAGAGTAGTTTTTTTAACTCTAAGAGTGTGTTGAATGAAGGTAGAGAAATGAATGTTGTAGGAACCTCAATACCTGCGTTTTGCAGATAGCAAGTTGGACAGACGGACGGCGAAGTGCTTCCACGTTTTATTGCTGCTAAAATCGTCGGTGGTGTTAAACGTCCTATTATGCTCCTAAATATGTAGTGGGGTTGGGCTAAAAATGGTGTTGTTTTATTGCGTGTTGTTTTGCTCATCGAACGAAGATTTCTACTGGTTTTCACACTTACACGAAAAACTAGAGTGTGTGGAAGTCATGTTTAGAAAATCGTAGACTAGCAATTATTCGTTAGGCATAGCTAATCTATGCGTGCCGTTAGGCTCTTCAGGAGCACAATATTCTTAACACATTGACGACAATACGCAGCATTTATGCTGCGTAAGAAGGCGGCCGCGTGGGACGACGCGCATCATTTTTGGTGGGAACCTTCAACTCGATTTTCCTTTAAGGTGAACATCAAAACGAGCGATTCTGTACTGTCAGATACAATACACAGCATAAATGATGCGTATGCCGCAGCTAGCTTAAAAATCAACTGTCCGCAGCTATAGGAAATTATTCATCAAATGGAGGGGTGACTGCATGCTACATAGATAGTGGGTCCGACGCCGATTCGGTTAATTAGGTGGTTAAAAGGAATACTTACTGATACTCTATAAGGACAGACACGCCATGCAATTAAGAAGCACGATTAAACCAAATACAACTCAACACACAACTGCGGTAGACTTAGTAAGTGAATCTTTTTTAACAAAACCAAACCTCGAAAATATGTCTATTATACGAATAATGGCATTTTTAAAAAGTCCTACATCTTGGGATGATACAGATAAGAGCAGCTTCAATAAAAAGGATTTTCGGATTATCCAAATAACTGATTTGTCTTCGAATCTCTTATAGGATATTCGAATGGGATAGCACATCAGGGTTCTAATCAAAATCAGTTATCTGAATTACCCAAAAGTCCGAAAAAGGGTAATAATCGCACCTATTCGGATTTCCCTAATAATCGTGCTTTTGAAAAACGGCATTATTCTCACAACCCTTAACCAGGGGTGAAAAAACACGGATAAGACAGAGGCGAGTTATACGAATCGGCATCAAATACATCGTCTACCGGATATCATGCTGGTTTGCTCCAGTTCGTTGGTGCATTAGGTATACATAGTTGGCAAAATTTCATTCTTCAGATGCGGATCCATCTTAAAATCGATTCACCGAATGGTAAATGTTGGGAAGGCTTAGCTGGTCATTCTGAGAACGAACTCACGAACATTTCCAGTTGGTAAGAAGTCGAATCAAAGCTAAAGCACAAAAAAAGTCGAGGAAGAGGAAGTGATGGAAACTGGGAAAGCGGGACACACGCAATTCGAGTTGCTCACATTGTCAAAGTTCGTCAAGAAGTATCAGTAGATTGTTCAAGGGAACAACTTATTAAGTTGATAGGGATGTCTCACAGCAAAATCTGCGGTTTATACTTAAAATTTAGGGCAAAATTAATTAAATTTTCTGGTAATAGAGTGTGGCAGAATGTTCTAGAAGCCTGTCAAAAGGGTACCCTAGCGCTCGCACTCCACTGGTAGCCAACCATGGCTTCGGTGAACAACAAATTGAGTGCGTGGTAGAAGGCCGCAAAGTGAGAATGTGTCAGTCTTTGCCTCCTCGTCCACAGAGGAAGACCCTTCTCCGCCGACTTATTACTCGGTATGAGAATTGGGTGTTGTGTGGTCACCCCACGCGACACAAAAGTTGGCTCCAGCGTGGCGAACCACTTCTAAAGAAGACAAAAGTAAGAGAACTGGATGAAGAGAAGATTTTGCAGGTGCTGTTTATGGGATTCCGAAGGAATGCTGCACAGGTGCCTATTGCTTCCTAGGTCCACTGTGACAGCTGAAGTCTATCCCTCTCAATTAAAACAATTAGCAAGTGTAATTCGCTTAATGCGTAGGAAAATTGACCACGCCGCTATACTTTATCACAACGGCGGACGTCACGTTGTAGGGTTCTCTCACCAAAAAATTGCCGAATTTGCTTGGAAAGTTCCGCCTCTCCCCTCTTATCCTCACAACTTAGCTCGTCGACGACCTCTTGTTTCGAGCAGGTGGTTAAACAAAAATGTGGAATGAAATTCAGGCTTCTTCGACTTCGAGTCGCGAGAGCTTCGGACTCTTGGAAATGATGGTCTAGTGAGGTGGTTGGCATCGTCCGAGACCCTATCGGTTATTATTTCGTTGATTGAGATCTATTTATATTAAAGCCAACTGCTTGAATGTGCTGAAATTGGTTCAGGACTTTGAGACCAACCCAATAGTTTTGCTATTCTGAAAAGGCACGCACATCAACAAAGCTTAACGAATTCTTAGACATGCTGAATCAACAGTTAGGCACAACATTTGATACAGTCGGATTGTACGCTGATTCTGATCGTACTACTAATCGATTTCAGGATCAGGTAGCGATCAGTCCATCAAAGTTTTCCATCCCAACGGGTTAGCGACACTAAATGGGGTATGAAGCGAGAAATGTGAGTCGTTTGAGGTGATTAGCTTCGTATGTAGTCTGGTAGCAATTCGACTACCCCGATGGGATGAAAGGGTTAGTTTCGCCAAATCTTGCAGAACGATCGAGATGCAGTATGTTATGCTCTTGTCTGAGATGGGAGTTTTACAAACCTTTACTATTGACTTATATTAGGTTGAGTCATAAATTTTGCAACAAAATTTGCCTTCCAGCAAAAATAGGATTTTACCTCTTTGTTCACAGCAGTTGGTCTTCCCGGAAGTGGTTAGTCTTTACTGCCCTTCTGGACGAAAGGAACTGCTGATACCTTCTCCAATAATTTATTCGGTTAGGAGAGAAGTTGCCGGTGACTTCCTGTGTGTGCTTGACCCCCGTCGCGGGGTCGCTGTCGAGCTTGAACTAATTGAAAATGAAATCACACATTCTTCACTTTGAGGGTCATCGTTCCAGTGGGTAAAACCTTTTAACAGCTGAGGAAAATTAATGATTCATAACTCAAAATAATCGCTAGGAAACAAGCTTTCAAACAAGGTATAATACTTCTGCGGATTTACTTTAATTTCCAGAAAATACAAAAATGTTGCAAAAATTATGACTCAACCTAATATTAATGTACAGCAACCATATACAAAGTATGCAGTTGGGAAGACTTCCAAATTCAAGTAGGAGCGTGGCTTACATGGTGGCGGCCACTATACGGTGACAAGTCGGCGCCTCTATCTCCTGCGCTACCACACGCCCTGTGCGCAATGGCCCGTCTATTACGAAGTCATGCAGAAGCTAAGTCCATGGGGAACTCAGTAGTGGTTAAATAGTAATCTGCCTTCATCAAGTATCATTAGCCAAATGTTATAATAGGATTTCGCTTTTGCAAAAGCTGCTGATAAATGAAGACTTGTATGGAAACAGAAGTTTTCAAATAAGTAAAACCGTGAGCACGATGCATCATGCATAACAGAATACTTCAGCCGGGCTCTGACTCCGGTTCTTATCTTTCCCGGCAAGTGTGATACTATTACACTACTGAACTGCTGTCTCGTCTGCCAACTTCCGTCTGCTACTCCAAAATAGAGTCGCGACCATATGTTTGTGAACACCTGAATTTTTCACTATACCTTGCGCGAAATTTGAACGAACAGTAAGGCAGACAGCTCTATCGTAAAGGAAACTTCCTCAGGAACGTGTTGAGTAGCGCACTGTTCTAATTAAAAGGATAAAAGGATAAAGGACGGCGTTACTCAATCCCTTCTGGGGTGCGCCAGCGCATTCTACTTCTACGGGATGTCATGGAGGCGACATGAATGCGTATTTGGCCATACAATGACTTGCGGTGGCCAGCCGATGAACAAGTCAGCGCTTTATCCTTCCCATACAAGTCTGGTACCAATTCACCGACCCCGGAGGGGTGGATGGCTTTGTTGGCCTGGGCGGGAAATCCGAACCAGGAATCTGGTATCGGGTGCACGCGACAGTCACGCCTCCTCCGACTGCGCCACACGCGCCTCTGTTCTAATTACCACCTGTTATTTGTTTGGAATCGAATCTGAAAGAGCAACCATGAGCTGCAGAACTTCATTTCAAATTACGGATAGGTTCTGCTGAATATGTTTCGGGAGTTTTAGTTTGCTGTTTCCTTTTCGAGAGTTTTAAAAAATTGCTCAACTGGAATGAGGTTCAAAGTCAAACTCTACTGTTATTCTTATCCCATTTTTCTGGACCGCTTTCAGCCACAGTGACGTATGTAGTGTGTTTAGGAGCGGTAGCGTGGTTGAGATTCACGAGAATGGTACATAAATACAATTCTCACGTCAAATTAGTCACTTTTAAAACCAAATTGGGAACTGTTTTGAGCGAGCTTGACGCTTTCAAAATCTAATTGGACTTTTTAAAGGTGCCTTACGCTATTGAAATCAAATCGAACGCCCTCCAAATCAAAGTAGCTTTTTCCACATTAAAATGAAGACTTCTCTGAGACGGTTAAACTAATTTTCAGTTCAAGGAAAATTTAGTGTAGCCTTCTTTGAAATTTTTAAAAACCACCAGTCCTAATAAGTGAACACGCTGTACCACGCTACTCTATAAGGCTCTATAAAGTACTGTCAAAGGTGTATGTCGAATCAATTTTTCTGCAGATGCTGCAGAAAAAAATCGCTAAAGTTGGCGCACTTCCAGTGATCTAGATCTCGGAACCACTAGAATGAAATTTAGTTCTGTGGAAGTTCCTTGGTAAGTTGATCTCTCCTCTGCAAAACCAAGCGTTAATTAATCAGCAGCAGCAGGAAGAAGGGTTCGATTCATGTGAATACTGCCAAAGCCGCACCGTGAACTTTACGAGTAATGCGCCCATCCATCAAGTGTGGGCAACGTTCTGGTCTCTTGGTTTAAATAATGGAGCGATGTACTACATCAGCTGACTCCCATGTGTCATCCAAGGATCTCGAAAGAGATACACAATGTTCCGGAAATTTGAAAGAATCATAGGTCGTTCAACACCACGGTCCATTCTCATAATCTGATGAATTCATTTAAGGGAATCCGATGGAATCAGTAGCATTGTATGACTGCATAAAGAAGACGCAGAGCAAAAGTAGATGTAGCTGATTCCGATCAAACCACTGGAAAACCATTGAAAGCGAAGGCGGGTAGGATATGGGCAATAGGTTGAAGTGAAAATTTTACGCCAAGAGGCACTCAACTCCGAATCCCGAAACTGTGCGTGGCCAGGGTCTACATACAGTAAGTATCGTAAGCGCAGACGAACCTTGGAACTTGTGGCGGAACAAACCCAATGTGGTGGTCCATCGTATGACGGGGCGTGCGTTCTACCCCTCGTCCTCTTGATGTGTCCACCCCAACCCATTGACAAGGGAAGGGTCTGAAGCGCATGTCTGGACGGGTTAAGCGAGTCATATAGGGAGAATCCCCACCCTCAATTAATTTAAAAATGTGTTTATTTTTGCCAAGTCGTTAAGCCCAAGGAGTAGGGGGCCCTTGGAGTCACAATGGAATACGGCGCATCACGGGTTTGGGGGTCTTATACGCCCGCGATGCCTCTGCGGGCTAGCGGCTTGGAGCGCAGTGGAATTGGCGTTGCTCCATGCGAGGAAGGTCTTGGGTTTGGTTCTTCTGCGCTGCTGCATTTTTCATTTCAAGTGGCTGGTAGAGATTTGGGGAATTCTGGCGTCTATACCATTTTCAGACGTTTTCTGAGCATTTTTCCAGCTCTACGCTGTGGGGAAACCTTTCTTGCGACTTATTTATTATTGACCGGATTTCTAACCACTGCGTATTCATCAACTTCAAGTTGACGTGCTTCGAAGTCCTTTAGTATGCTGGCCATCCGTTCGGTCATTTTGATTTCTTTCCTCGAAGGTTCCTTGTCTAAAGGTCGGCCACACTTCAGCGTGAGCAGGTGGATCACCATTCGAGTCTAATGGATGCCTTACGTTGTACGTTATGTTACATGGGTTTCAATGTCAACTATTATTTAAAGATGAGCATAAGGTGGACCCCCCCCCCCCCCCTATTTTGATTGCACTCTTGTGGCTTAATTATGAACAAACCTCTAGGGGAAGAATAAAAATCATTACAAGAAATACCTGTGTAGTAGCATTGGCATAACTATTTTGGTTTCATTTTTTTGTTGTTGAAGAAATAGGTTGGAAAAGCTCTTCCTTTATTTCACAAGTATAAGCGCACCTACTTTTGGGTCGGAAAATTTTAAAACGAAAAGAAATCAGAGGGTTTAAGACTGTTTTTAATATCTCACAGCAGACACCGGCACCCTTTGAGTGAAAACATCTCTTGGGGTTCTCCTCTACGAAGGTGAACAAGTTCAACCTTCATCGTCAAAAGAGGGACGCGCTGAGGAAAAGCGAGGTTGTTGATCGCTTGTAGCGTCATACTTGGGACGATATCTCGCATATCATTCCCGAAAGTCCCTCCTGAATCCTAGTTCATTAAAGTTCTATTGGATAACGAACCTTAGGACAGATAAAAAAAGCAATAGCAATTGGGACTGGGAAACTTGTTGTGATTATATAAGCCGGAACATCCTTTTTTCGCTTTCTTAGCATTAAGCCACCACGCTCACATTGTTCTCCGCACTTCTAGTCGACGTCAACTCCTGTTATTTCTGCGAAACCTGCCCATTGACGTCCCGCCGCCACCTGTTCATTGTTGTTTCACGAAATTAGCTTTCTGGTAATTTGCATTACATATGGAGCCGGCCGCTTTGGATTTTGGATTTTTCCAATTTTTTCTGACTGCATCTGACATTGGTGTTCCCTGACAATGTTCCGCACTCAACACCGTAGAGCACCACAAGCTTGGCTATTGCCTTTGAAAACATTCAGTTGAGGGTCTCAATAACGCTTCCACTGAGCTCTCCGCACTTGAGAGCTTCACCATACCACCTTCGTTGAACTGGTCTGTAGCTGGATAGCAAGTACTTCACTCTGGTATTCCAAAGACACTGCGTTGTATTTCGTAGGTTTTTGGACAGCAGGGGTTCGTTCCACCACACCACGCAACATTTTCCGAGCTCCTGTCATGTTGCATATCCTGCAATATGTCGGCGTAACTGGACGAGGCAGCCAGACTACAACGCTGAACATATTACGGGAAGTACTAGCCGTCACTAGGGTTTTTGAACGTACTGCAGTTCTTCTGGGCGCATGCGGCAGATTTCATGTGTAGCTTTAGTCAACTTGGATTTTCCCAATAACCGGCAGAACCTGTGGTACCCGAGGATCAGTAATTCAACACCCTTCCATTCTATGACGAAAGGAAAAGCAAGACATTACCCTCTCTAATGAAATCCGTCAGCTAGCTGATCTTCCATGTAAGAGCAGCAAATCATATCTGGTTTTTTGCCACCTTGTACATTTATCAATTCTCTTCTTTAAACCCAACATTTCTAGGTAGCTTATGCCAGACGCTGAATTCAAAACAAAGGAAGAGAAGTTGAAGTTAAGGTTTGGAGATTTAAGCTTTTGAAAATGGATGCATTCTCAGGAAATAAATACGAGAAAAACTCGAAGAATCTCGAAAACTTTGGGACATGCGGCGACTAGCATCCCTTCTCTTCTGATGTGCCACTATTCGCTTCAAGAACAACTTGCTGATCACTCGACATTGTTAGAAAGAGGAACTAGGTGAACGTCGCATTTGGATGAAAAGGCACTAAGTAGTGTAACACTGCAAGCACATTCACCCAGTCCACATCCACATTTGTCCTCTAGCAGTTTTCACGAATTAGAGTCGGCAATAGGCAGAGGTTGAACCTTAAGACAAACCAGCAGATTAAACGTTTGGTGATTCAATCTATTAGGACGAATGTAATGAAACATCGGTCAAGATAAGCAAATGTAGACGTCACCACCTGATGACGAACGGCTAGTTGGGAATGAACAAAGATGAGCATATTTCCGTGGAGTTGCTTATTCCTTGAAATACAACGATTTCGCAGTCAAGCGTGCTTACAAACAGGGAGGAGGGAGTACTCATAGGCTCCAGAACGTCCCAACACAACGCGCAATACGCACGGCGCCCCACCGCGTAGATCCCACGGTTTTGCGCTTACTCATCTTCATCTTCGACGTCAAGCGTGACAGAAACGTGACGTTGTCGTAGGCTTTACGGTGCACTCTCGCACGCGTCGGCGATACGGATTTGCCTGCCGGCGGCGACGTAGTTCAGGCATTGTCGCGGTCGCTGGGCTTCGTATAATCCACGGAATACTGCAGACTTACAAGGGAGGGTAAGTGATCTCGTTCCGGAGATTCTAAACACTACCTATATGGTCTTGTAGGGTATCGGACAGGGATCACTGAACTGCCTTTCGCTTTGCTAAATGCCTTGGGCGGTCCGAAAATGGCAACAAACGGCATCACTTCAGTGAGGGATGCTAAGGCAGAAATGACGCCTGTAATGGTCTTGTCGTGTACAGAAATGAGCCTAGGAAAGGTCTGAAGCTTCAACTATAGTTAGATCATTGCACTCGGATATTTTTCTGAGCACATTCAAGTGATTCATTGGTAACGACTGACTCAGCGACTGGACGGCAGACTGATGGCGCAGTTGCGTGTGGAGGCTCGAGGCCTCGATTCCGGGGGTTGCTAGACATTTTCACAATTTGCTCCAACTTAAGAAGCGCTCAGGTCTATCAGTTTTTCGTTGTCTTTCATGTTTTCCCGCTTATGTTCATGTATTTGTTAATTAATTAATTAATTAATTGGCAATTAATTTTAGGGAAAAATCAAACACCAAACTAGTGCGTTGCAGAGCTGCATGCGGTTTTGATAACTAGTAGGGCATAATTTGCAGTAAATACGCTGAGGCAGTCGTTACCAATGAATCAAGTCTGCAGTATTCGTGAACTACACGAGGCCCAGCGACCGCGACGACGCCTGGGGACCTGTTCATACTTCGCGTCAAGAGCGACAAAAGCGACAAGAGCTACTGGGGCGACGAACATAGTGTGGGGTACGTAAATAATTGCGTACTCCACACTCCGTCCGCGGCGAATGTAGTGTGAAATGTGTAATTATTTACGTACACCGCATTACATCCGTCGCCTCAGTCGCTCCAGTCGCTCCAGTCGCTCTTGTCGCTTTTGTCGCTCTTGTCGCGAAGTATGAACAGGCCCTGAACTACGTCGCCGCCGTCAGACAAATCCGTGTCGCCGACGCGGGTGGGAGTACACCAAAGGTCCACGACAACGTCACGTTTCTGTCACGCTCGACGTCGAAGAAGAAGATGAGTAAGAGCAAAACCGTGGGATCTACGCGGTGTGGCGCCGTGCGTATTGCGCGTTGTATTGGGACGTTCTGGAGCCTATGAGTACTCCCCCTTCCCTGTTTGTAAGTACGTTTGACGATGAAATAGTTGCATTTCAAGGAATAAGCAACTTCACGAAAATATGCTCAACCTTGTTCATTCCCAACTAGCCGTTCGCTCTCTGGTAGTGACGCCTAAATTTGCTGATCGTGAGCCAATGTTCCCGTTACATCACAATTTACACAACCGTTTAATCGGCTGGTTTGTTTTAAGGCTCAACCTCTGCCCAGTCTAATTCATGAAAACTGCCAGAAGAGAAATGTGAATGTGGACTGGGTGAATGTGCTTGCAGTGTTACACTACCTTAGTGCAATCCCATCCAAATGCGGTGTCCATCTAATTCCTCTTTCTAACAATGTTGAGTGACCAGCAAGTTGTTCTTGAAGCGATCTACGGGGTGGGTGTTGCGCAGTGCGTGTTACGCTAAATAATTAAATAAACAAATAACGTGTTAAATCTACCTGTCTAATCTCTTATATCTGTCAAATCTGAGACTAGCGCTCTCTAGTTTCCTTTTGTAGGTAACCCTTCACGAAGGCTACGAAGCGGGACAAACGCTGAAGAAGAAGAAGAGGAGGTAACCTTTCAAGTCATATAGGTAGAGCTGCAGTATAGATCTGTTTTTATTTTCTGCATTTCTAGTATAACTGGATTTTTAATTATATTTGGAGTAAACTGAGGAATATAATTTCCGATTTGTAAATTTCATGAGGTATTTGAGGATCAGCATCAATTACATAAGCCTTGATTTATATTCGTACCGTGTTCTTTTTATTGCGTTCTTGAATGATCGTGGTTCTTTCTTCATGGATCGTGAACTGTTTCCCATTCTAGCCCACCATAAGTGCATTAAATAAATAAGTAAGTAGTCCATATACACCTTCGAAACTTCCTGAAGGCCTCCATCTTCCTAAACACTGGAATGTCATAAGCTTGGCAATTGAACATGTGTCAAGAGTGCCAGATCCAGTTATTGTTCGAGTTCTGTGGTGTTAGCGGAAACTTATAGAATAGGTGGCGAGCGTGAAGCACTGGTGCGATGTCAAATCTATCCAGCCCTCATAGAGCATTTTAAGGAACTACGCAGGAAAATACTAGAACGCAGTGCGGATTTTCAAGTGGAGCACATTATGAACTATTGTCGACCGAAACATTGAGAGAACTTGGAAATCAGCTAGTGAAATCGATATGCAGAGGTGAGTGTGCAATGAAGAAAGCACCTTCTTAACAAGGCCTAGCGTATAGGAAGGAAAAAAAGGAAAAGTTAAGTCGCTTGGGCAAGGAAAATAGTGGCGGAAAAGGCCTTCATTTCTATAACACTGACTAGCGACGACATGATCATCACTGTGTTAAATGAGACATCAAAACAGCATCGCATTAGCCCGAACCAGGAAGTAAATACGCTGATGCCGAAGACCAGAGTAGAGAACAGCCACGGCATTTTCATGCGTGAGGAGCTGAAATGGGAGGGGAGGGGTTGCACTGTTTCTTTGAGAAGACCGCTTCCGATCTCTTAATGACAGATTCCTAACGCGAATGCCATTGAAAGAAGAAGTAGTGCAGGTTGAACGCGGGAATTGCAGAATTGAAAGTGTTCTCCACGTCATTCTCAGGAGTTTTCGATTGTTCTCTTACACCCCCTCCCCCCGTCGAGTTGGTCCTCAACCAATAGAATTAGGTGTAAATCTATGCATACAATTATTTAAATAATTACTACATCATTATTCACCAAAATTAAAATTACTACCTTCATAGCTCTTCAACAACATAGAAACGACTACACTACAATCTTGGACTATGGATAACAAAATTCAAAAGCAACGATGGTTAACAACAACTTAGAAATGTTTTGTTTCGCCTTTATCTTCATACAAAACATGTTTAGAATTAGTTACGCCGAGGCTCATCAGTGAAGAAGGTAACTAATTATCTTAATTGTTAGCACAGTACTATTTTTACTATGCATAGTATTCCACCTATCTTTGAGGAGTTCTATGGAAAGAGAGGTACAAATTCCAAATTCAAGTGGTGAAAAGCTTTTTGCTCAACACCTCAGATCTCGCTATTAGTGCATTTTTTTTCAGATCAAGTGCGAAACAATGAAAACAGCCATAGAAATTGGTTAGAAATTGAGGTGTCATGAAGAAATGACCACCTCGAATGCATGTACTTCTCGGAAACTTAGTTCGGTAATAGCGCCAACAATAATTATAGCAATTTCTAACCTATTTGTAAGGAAAATTTAGTATGCTATTTTTGAATTTTTTTTACTAACCTGCTCCAATAAGTAATCGAACTGTTTGAAGCTTTATAAATAGTTTATTTTCAAGAAAGGTTTGTGGCTTTTCCTAGAGCTTTTTGGGCAGAATATGAAAAACAAAACATTTTAAGCTGTCACAACGATGTTTCGTTGCGATCAAAACTTCTAGCGCCAGGCAGGACTCGAACCCGCACCTCCCTCTGACCGGGCGGGAATGCTCTACGCCTTTACACCACCGGCGCCGTTTGATCGAACGCAACATTTTAAGTGTGTTAAAGAAAGAGATCGCACGAAGCACTCGCGTTATCTTGTTGTGATTTTAAATTCATTAATAGAGCAAGTGCGGGTACTTGAAACAGCGAGGTGGTAAGTGTGCTTTCCATGATTGGCTTTGCTGAACCGTTAACAACTGTGTAATTCCAAGCAGAAAGAATTTTCTCAGGTTAATATTAAATAATAATTAATAAAAAAGTGCAACACCCTGTGCGAGTTCATAGAGCTATCTTCTTTTTTTAGCTGTACAATCCTTGACTTCCCGAATTTTGAAAAAAAACAAATGTTTCGAATTGTGACTTTTACCTCAAAAAATATTTTTAATTAAAATTTTAAACAGTGTGTTTGTTTACTTATTTGGCAGATAAATTTAAAAATTTGAAAGTCATGCTAAATTTTCGTTGAACAAAAATTCCTATGACGATGTTTGCCGCGATCAAAATCCCATTGCCAGACGGGACTCGAACCCGCACCAACTACATAATCAGGCTGGAATGCTCTGCGCCAGTGCTGGACATAAAATTGACTTTCTTGAATTAGTTCCCACTTTCTTGGAGGATTGACTCGAAAAGTGTTCAGTTTGAAAAAGGGTTTATGACGCAGTAGAACATCTTTGTCTTCTACTGGTCAAGCTAGACATTTTTGAGTTTTTAATTTATCGCACTTCAAAGACAGCACTAAGCGCTTATTGACCGGCATCTTCTCCAATTTTACTATCCAACTTTTGTGCATTCTAATGGTAGAATTACTATGTGAAACTATACGAAGCTCAGACTAGAAAGAATACTAGTGGACACCGGTGATTAGCACCAAAAGACGCCGCTCAAATGGAATCTCGCGGCTTTGGAACTTGTCCGACTTGTCCGTTTTTGCAGAGCAGCATCAGAGTTGGACTGGTTGGCGTTTATGTCATCAGCTCCGAATCATTGCGGTCTCCGTGGGCACCAAATTGACATACACAGGAGAAGAGAAGGCGAGATGATTGGACCGGCTTCTGAGACTTCATGAACGCCGCTCCTGATTCGGTAGCCCTTGAGGAGATTCAATGGAATAAGATATCGGACACCTAGTGGAGGTGACAGGCCAGCAGGAGTAAGCTTCGAGTAAACTCTCAACGATGTTTGGTAGCGCGTCCTTTTTTCTTTGAATTTTGTGTTCTTGCTTTGTGATTTCGAAGATTTCTGCCCTCTCGCGGTACATCACGCGGTTTCAGCGATAAATAAACAAATCGAGCGGTATAATGGATGAAACGTGATGGATAAAATACCGCGTTAGTCAATGTGGTATTCTATAATATTTAAGCATTCTATTTACTTCTACGGAATGTCGTGGAGGCAACTTGAATGCGCATCATGGCCCGTAGAATGGGTTATGGTGGCCATCTGATGAACAAGTCAGTGCTTTGTTCTTACAGTTCCCTAACCCCGGGTGGATGGAAGTCTTGGTTGCTGCAAGCGAGAAAAACAAACCAGGAACTACCCTCCGAATGTGACGCTACGCTCCCAAAATATAGGAGATTTGGGGAAATATCGTGAATTTTTTATTTGCTATGAATTACGAGAATTTGGATTTTCTAAAACTGTGTCGTGTGGAATGAAGTCTATTGAACCACGTAGAATGGAACGGCAGTACTATTCTATTGAAACTCTACTGTCTGTGAGCTCAGCTAATGCACAGAAAATTCCAGCATCCTGATTTTCCGACCCGCAGAGGCCTCTTGTATTTGGAACTATGTGCGGATTCCACGGTTTTCCAAACACCCTAGTTCTACTACAGTGGTATGACAATAGAAATTACCTTTGCACGTCATAGAACGCACTTGAAGTGCAGTAGGATATAGATTTGCGCCAGGCGGGACTCGAACCCGCACCTTCTGCTTTCCGGCAGTGATGCTACAACTTACATCACCGGTACTGTTTGACCGCATAGATTGACTTCATTGGTTAGAAAATGGTCATTGGCCTGTTTTCGCTATTTCAATCCTGGCTCATATATGATTGAAGAACAGTTTCCGAAAAAGGTACCTTTCAATTTGAATCTTCCTGCGAATCATGCAGAATTTTTCCCTCGACAGGGGTTGCCTTAATTGCCTCCTATTAGCCGAACATTAGCAGCGTGGAGAGAGTGAAAAAGAAGTCTTCAGGATTGCTGCTAACAAACATAATGGAAAGTTCTACAAATGTAGTGGAGAGTTCCGAGGCATAGGAAACCAACAAATAGAAATGAGATATGTAAAGCCCACAGATTTCAGGATGCTCTTATAGAGTATTTTGATTTTTTGATGTAATGGTTGCTTGATTGTATAAAAAGAAAAACTATGGAAAATACTTCTTTTAGGTAACCGAAACGTAATCGCCGAGCGCAAAATTTTGAGTGTATCCTTATCTCTTACTCCCTGCAAAAATTCGTATTTTTCCGAGCTTTCAAAGCTTTCATGTGAGCTATAAATTTCTTAAGCACTTTTCATAGAGAGCTTTTCATATTTGCTTCACCATGTATTTGATTGTGGCTAAGGTGCATATGAATCGATATCAAAATGGAGGACGTTGAATGAAAGATAACGAGTGGCGAAAGCGAAGGCCAGGTCTCCTTGTTGGCCTCCCATATTAGAAAAAAGAGGATGAAGCAGTGCCACTTCGGTGTTCACTGCTTAGAAGAACAGGCACGGAGAAGAGTGAACTGAAGGTCAGAAAGAAGCAGCGCGAACACAAAGGCAGCTTCGTCCGAAAGCAGCCAGCCGTCAGCAAATGATGATAAGAGCGAAATAGACACTCGTAGTCTAGGTGTTTAGTTTCGGAGAAGGGAAAAGTGCGAACAGGTGATACAGCTTGAAAGCATCCAAATCCTTCAAAATCGCAAAATAAGGGCCCCGAATTTGTAAAAATTAAGTGGATAAGGAAGTAGACTTTGTTATGTTCATATTATCAAAAGGTGACGTGCTTTTTAAAGAAAATCTATTGTGATGCTCCAGGCTTCAGAATATTACCTGAAAAGTGCTTCGCGTATGATATACAGCGGATTATATCTTAACTTATAGCATCACCTTCGAGTGCACTGTCAGAATAACAGGTTGTTAAGCGGGATGCTGGAGCTAAGGTAAACAAGGTGTCGACAGGCTTCTTTCCTCCACAGGCTTGTGTGATCAAGGAGTTTCCAAATAAAACGGATTACTAAGCTTCGGCTAATCCGAATTACTTAAACATTTGATGTTGAAAATTGGTGAAGAGTGGACCGTTGGCACATAATACGAAGAGTTAATAAATGATATAAAGCACGACGTTACTCAATCCCTTTTGGGATGCCGCACATTTTACATCTATGGGATGTCGTGGAGACAAGTTCAATGCGTATTTGGCCATAGTAGGGCTTGCGGTGACCAGCCGATGAACAAGCCAGCGCTCTATCCCTCCCACACAAGCCCGGTACTAATTCACCGACTCGGAAATATGGAAGACTGGGTAGATCTGGGATAGGGACCGCACCAAGAACTTTGATCAGGGTACACTCGACAGCGGACACCTCCTCCGGCTGCGCTACACGCGCCCGGTCAGTATGGGATGGCCAACCTCGTTATTTATCGTTCTCGTAAGTAGCTTAATTCACCCAATACTGAAGATAGGATAAAGGGTAAAGGACGGCGTTACTCAATCTTCTTTGGGATGCGCCACTCATTCTACTTCGGGATGTCGTGGAGGCGACATGAATGCGTATTTGGCCATACAATGACTTGCGGTGGCCAGCGGATGAACAAGTCAGCGCTTCATCCTTCCCAGACAAGTCTGGTACCAATTCACCGAACCCGGAGGGATGGAAGGCTTAGTTGGCCTGGGCGGGAAATCCGAACCAGAAACCTGGTATCGGGTGCAGGCGACAGCCGCGCCTCCTCCAACTGCGCTACACGCGCCCTAATACTGAGGATGTGCCCAGCATATGTTGTATCCGACGTTGGTTCGTATAACTCGGATTCGACATTATTACGAAATCTCTGGTAAATGGATCACTCTTGTAGTGGCATTTTTGAAAAATTTGTTCCCTATAATGATTCTGGTAAGGGTGTTTCTCAACGGACTGGATACTTGGATAATTAAAATAAGTGACTTTAGTCAGAAATCCGACATTCTAATCGAATTGAATATCCGGAAGTCAATCAGAAGAGAAAACAGGCATCTATCAAAGAGTGAGTGGGACTTCTTTCCACTATTTCTTTAACAAGGGGGCAAAATTTGAAGCGAACTTGTTTACAAAGACTACAGACTGAGCCCAGAAATCCTTTCCTTGCAACTTCTTGGCCAAGACAGATCACTCTGTATGCGTTCGTTCCACTTTTCTTCCCCGTGCCCCCTCCGACTAAGATAGATCCGAAGTGAGTTATCTAAATCAATCTAAAATTCGTTTAAAAGACAACGAACTTTGTCTGAATCAAACGCCGGTAATCGATTGGGTCATTTATACGGGGAGAGTCATCCGAATTATCAGAATCGGTATAGAGGATCCAATGAAAGCACGAAGCAGCACCTTTCAAGTTCAGTATTAAAAACCCTATTGAGCCCTCTTACCTGCACCAGTTATCCTTACTATAATGGCTGAAAGTTTGTCAAGAGCTTATTCCTATCATCATTCCTAGCTTATAATCACGACACACATCACAAACTATGAAGAACTTCGGTTCGGTACCAAAAAATTGCCAACGAAGAACGTTGCGTTTGCAGAAGGACTCCCAACAGCGAAAAATTCTGTCAAGTCAACACCATGGCATAGCTTTCAAGCTACAGCGTTAGCCGAAGGATTCATATTTCGCTTACGGCTTCTCCACAGGAGCTTTCAGTTTACCATATGGCTTCAACAAATATGCTAAAAGGAGACTTGTATAAGGTGAAAACAAGGAACTTCGAAGGCGCGTGATGTATTAGGGACGGACACACGTGATTAGAGGAAAGAGTGGACATGTTCTCTTCTCTCTCGATCGCCCGTCTACGCGCATGTGATCTGAGCGATCCTCTCGGAATAGTGTAATAGTGTCTAGCTGCCTGATAATTAATCATCTTTGGAGTATTCGAAAATCCTTCGGAAGAACGAAGCGCAAGATTTAAACCCCTGTCTTTAGAGAGATACCTTAGCACTAATCGGTTCCTCTCTGTCACCAATTATTTGATCCTCTAAAGTGTGTCCTCGCAGCTTTTTGAATGCTTCCGTCTAGAAACACAGGAATGGGAGTTTGACAAAATATCGATTAAATTTACTACAAAATTTGGCTGCTTTAAAGACTGGTCGGTATAAGATATAGAAGCTTTGTAAAACTAATCATTGAGCAGTCTTGGATATCAGGTACAAGACTACGGCTGGCATTCGTCCATCTCTTTTCGGGATTAGCCCCAAATCCTCCTTCACTGGAATAAGCGTATTTATGTATTTATTTTTATTTATTTACTCGAGGCATAGACAACTGTCTAGCAAACAAATGTGAGGAAACACAAAAAAAGGAGACAACATGAAACGGGGTGAATGTAACCATCATCCATGTAAGAAACTAACGAAACTAAGAAACTAGAACAAGCAACGTATCTAGCAGCACACTGTAGTATTTAACATCGGATAAATCTTCTACAGACCTGGGTGGAGAGATTCTCTAAATCTTCGTATTTGCCCAACAGCAGGTTGAATTCTTTGAGGATTCGATAGGTTAAGAAGTCTGACGTCAGTCGCGATTTGACCGCTGAGATTCGAAGTTTCAACTTACCTCTCATGGTTTTCATCAGAATACCATCAAAGAACTTTTTCGGGTCAACGGACACCTTATTTGCGAGAATTTTATATATCGTGATAAGGTCAGCGATTTTTCTTCTTTTTCTCAAGGAAGAAAGGCCAAGGAGCGCAGTCCGTTGAGCACCGTTAGGAATGGAGCTATAATCCACTGAGAAGCACCTCATCATAAGCTTCCTGGTGAAGCTGTTTTGAATGTTTTCTAAAAGATCTCCGTATTTCGTCTTTTCTATAACTTACAATGTGTTATCTACAAGCAAACCAGCATCTTGTCCTTCCAAAAAGTTTGGTCCCCATCCTGCGATAATCGGGAGAGTTGAAAAATGCATGCCAAAAAGGACGTCCTAGTTGGCTTTGCTAGCAAAGTATTAAGAAACTCATAGCCTTTTTCAGGTTATTGTGGTGCATGTTAATATCAAAACTCATAATCATCTCATCCATCACTTCTGGATTTCGTAACTCTGTACTGATCTGCTGTCCAGCGGGACAACCTTAGCAGTGCTCTCAAGCACATTTGAGCGGTATTCGGTTGCTCGGAAAGTCTTGATAAGGTTCTCGTTTCTTCTTCGTTTTCTTTGTTCAGCATGCAGTGCTATTCAAACAGCAATATAATCACCATTGCTAGTGAACCCTTTCTCATGGACCCTTTCCCATTTTCCCAGAACTGGGGAGAACGGGAGTCGAAGAATTCGGCGACCGGCCGAATTGAGCCCTCAAACTTCGTGAAACTTAGACAAGAAAGCCTTTAGAGAGTGGAACCAAGTGATAATCAAAAGGTCCATGCTAGGAGAGTATGGCGGATGAGATACAGTCTTCCAGTCCAGCTGCTCTATATTTTAGTGGGTCGCTTTAGCTGTCTGGGGTTTGGAGTTCTCTTGAAGAAGGTGCACTGACAAAGTCGTCTCGGCCGCACGGAAGCAGTTCGTAGCACAGCATTCCCTCCGAGTCCCAGAAGCAGCACGGAGGAATCACCTTGAGGTGCACGCTCGACTTTGCCTGCATGGGCGGCCACTGCCCTAAAGGTAGCCGAACAAACAGCACGGTGTGCATTGGAGTAAAAAACAACAAAAAACGAGATCCCAACTCATCTCTGGTGACTACGTCTTCCTGAAACTCCTTGCGATGCGAGTGGAGTAGGAGAGACTGGCAAATGAGCACAAGGGTGCACTGCATGTTATCCGCCAAGGTATGAAGAATCTACCAAGTCAGCAGTTTCCGGTGATCGAGAGTTTGGGGGCGGCTGACAACTGTCGGTTGAATACGTCCGAGTCTTGTCGCAAGACTCTGGGTGGTCCCTTGATTGCTCAAAGGTGCTCTTGTGTAACTGTCATCGTACTAAAACCCAAGGAAAAGCATGCACGCTTAGATACCTTTGGCAGAGAAGCTTCGCCAAGGTTCTGTTCTGAATATCACATGGTAGATCATGGAAGTCAATCGAGAGCCGGAAGTTCTGGACTTTAAAAGAAATCCTATCAAGACTTTCCTACCAACCTAATAGAACATGACTGCATAAATTGCTTAGGAGGCCTAAGTGTTCGGAAGCCAGAATTCAGATACACACCGGCTTCTAAGTCAGCGCCTTATTTTCTAGGGAGGGGACTGGTAAAGTGCGGTCGTAGAGAGAAATTCTTGATAGCTGTAATAACTATGAGAAATGCCAAGCCTTTGTAAAAAGAGGCCGGACAAAACCTAATAAACAATTCATCCTCATATCTCGAGGAGTTAGGGGAATTAGCCTTCAAACTGAACTGTTTGAGAAGTACTGTACTGCACTCGCTGGTAAATCCTAGCCTGTGGGAGGGACGGCTTGTTCATCAGTGAGCCGACAGCCCTCCTCCAACTCCTCCGACCGCATCATGTAAAAGGGGGGTGGCGCATCTCAAATCGAATGCTTACCACGGATTTTTACTCTTGGATGTTCTAAACTTTACAAAATTTAGTTGTGGCACGGACTGAGCGATGTCCTTTTTGATTTTCAATGTTAATGAAGTGTAGGGAGATTTCTGAATAGATTTCTGCATCGTGAGTGCCTGGTACCCCAAAAGAGTGCAGCTGTACTGACCGTTCATGATACCTCTAAAAAGGGAATTGAATAAAAGTTCTCTTACATTAAGCGTACACAGTGACAGGAAAGGCGCCGATTATAGCGTGCCTCCGGTACCAGTGTATTAGTTCGGGTCTCGCCCAGGCCAAAAAGCCTTCCCTCACCCGGTGTCGGTAAATTGGTGTCAGAGTTAGAAGGAAAGGATATGACTCGGAAATGCCTATCCGTCTATCACCGCAAGTCATTGTAAAGGCTGACTAAGCATTCAAATTGCCTCTACGGCATCTCACAGAAGTAAACGGTGTGCCACACCTGTGGTGAAGTCTCCTCAGGAAACCGGCGTTACACAGCTCTTCCAACCAGGCTCGTCTGAACGTGCTGTTAACTCGCGACAAGCGCTGGCTCTAAGTCGAGAAGCGGGGTATGAGATGCGAGGCCCGAAAAGGAAGTGGCGTTCGGCTCCACTCTGAAGCTGGCGGCGCTCTAGCCGTTCGTCCATGGACTCGCCTCTGGCGATTCTTCCCTCCCCCGTTCCTTGCCCATCCATCTGCCTTATCCTTGCACCACATGTACTGCCTGATTATCTTTGCTGATAAAGTGTAATCTTCAATGTGTTTTGTAGCGCTCAAGAATCCTAAAATCCGTTTAAGACAATGTCTCTTTTCGAGTCGGGTAGGTGTCCTTCGGTTCCAAACGTAGAATGAAAACGGTAGCATAAGAAGTTGTCCGTTACACACCCATACGGTGCCTCACTTATTCCTCCACCAGACGTCCAACGGCCTGCCGGCCGCCAAACGTCTGGTTGGGGCTCCGCCCCAAACCCGGAGAATAGAACACTCCGAACGTCTTCTTCTCTTCTTTAGGCCTTCTCTCATTCATTAAAAAAACAGGTTTTATAGGATATAGAATATCTACCGCTATATAATTGAGTTAGCTCCCTGCTCTGTAGATGGTGAGGCGTATCTCACTCAGGTTGGAAACCTGACTGAGATACGCCTCGTGGAACCCCTTGCGACGCCTCCGCGTACCTCGCGCGGGCAACGTCTGCCGTTCAACATGGGATGTTGTTACAGCAGAGGACGCGTAGCCTCCTCCTGCTTGACACAACGGCATCTGCGCGCGTTTCTGAGTGCCTGAATCCAGAAGACGGGTTCCCTTCGTCGCATCACAACCTTCTGGAGACAGAAGAGGAGACACCGTCGTTCTACGACGAGGGATCGCATTCAGAATTGAGCATGAGATGCCGCTACAGCGGAGGAAGCGCAGCCTTCTCCTGCTTGACACAACGGCGTCCGCGCGCGTTTCTGAGTCCCTGAATCCAGAAGGCGGGTTCCCTTCGCCGCACCACTACCGTCTGGATTCAGATCGAAAAGAAAGGAAGCAGAGGTCTCATCGTTGTCGTACGACGACCTGCAGCATGCAGAACTCAGCATTATCCCATGTTGAACGGACAACCTTACACGCGCCAGGTACGCCTCTGCGTACCTCGCGCGGGCAATGTTTGCCGTTAACATGGGATGTTGTTACAGCAGAGGACGCGTAGCCTCCTCCTGCTTGACAAAACGGCATCCGAGCGCGTTTCTGAGTGCCTGAATCCAGAAGACGGGTTCCCTTCGTCGCATCACAACCTTCTGGAGACAGAAGAGGAGACACCGTCGCCCTACTACGAGGGATCGCATTCAGAATTGAGCACGAGATGCTGCTGCAGCAGCGGAAGCGCAGCCTTTTCCTGGTTGACACAACGGCGTCTGCGCGCGTTTCGGAGCGAATCCTGAATCCAGAAGGCGGGTTCCCTTCGTCGCACCACAACCGTCTGGAGTCAGAAGAAGCGAAAATAAAGGAAGCAAAGGCCACATCGTCGTCGTTCGACGACCGGCCGCATTCAGAATTCAGCATTATCCCATGTTGAACGGAGAACTTTACTGCTGCAGCAGAGGAAGCACAGCCTCCTCCTGCTTGACGCAGCGACATCTGCGCGCGCTTCTGAGCGTCTGAATCCAGAAGACGGGTCCACTTTGCCGCGCAACAAGCATCTGGAGTCAAAGACACCGTCTTCGACGAGCGGCCGAATCCAGAATTCAACATGGAGTGCTCCTCTAGCCGAGGAAGCACAGCCTCCTCTCTATTGACACAGCGACATCTGCGCGCGTTTCTGAGCATATGGATTCAGAATACGGGTTCCATACGTCGCGCAACAATCGTCTAGAGCGAGAAGCGGTTCACCGACGTCGTGTGATGAGTGGATGACATTCAGAGTTCAGCATTATCCCAAGTTGAACGGAAAATTTTACCCGCGCAAGATACGCCTTTGCGTACCTCTCACGGGCAATGTTTGCCGTTCACATGGGATGTTGTTACAGCAGAGGACGTGTAGCCTCCTCCTGCTTGACTCAGCGGCAACTGCACGCGTTTCTGAACGTTTGATTCTGAATACGTGTCACTGACGTCTACCTTGAGCATAAGAGGACCACTAAGGGGTGGTGGAGAAGGGAAGTAAGGACCCTTAGTGGGGCAGGTGGGCGTCCAGGAAGGAAAGGAACAACCTGAAGGAGGGACCAGGGCGGGAAAGCCAGCAAGAAGAGACCAGTAGGGGGTCAATAGTGAAAACAAGGAAGTGGGCCAGGGGATGGTCAGGAAGGTGGGGGGGGGGGTGGGGGAAGACCAGTAAAGGCGGACCAGCAATTAGATCTAGAAAGAAGAAACGAGTGAGGGAGAAGCTGGCGCTCGGATTCGGAAGACGTGTCAACAGTGGAGGGGCCGAAGTACTGCGCAGCACAAACCAATGATGTTACTGGACGGTGTGGAGAAAATGTCTATGATGAAAGGTACCGAAGTGGTGAACGGCTTGATGCCGATGAAGTACGCAGCAGGTCCTAGATGTTAGCGAATTTTAAGTTCGACAAAAGCTACTTTCTTTAGGTCAGTGATGGTGCAAAGTCGCGCGAAGCGCGCAAGTGCGAGACACGCCGTTAGGCGTGTCGGAGCACTTGTAGAACATAGAATGGTATAGCGGAATAGGGCAAAACAGTTCCATCACCTTCACTGGACCCCTCTTAACTGCTCCCTTATCACTGGCTCCCCTTTATTGTCAGCCCTTTTCCGGTTCACCCTTCACTGGTCCCCCTCCCTCTTCCTTGGTCCCTACTACTGCTCCCACCTTCACTGGACCTCCCTTTACTGGTCCCCTCTTCGCTGGTCATCCTATCCTTCACCGATACCCATTACTGGTCCACCCTCACTGGTCCCCCTTTTATTCATCAACCCTTCTCCGGTCCCCTTCACTGGACCCCTTCCCCCCATTCACCAGTCCCATTACTGGTCCCTGTCTCACCGGTCCCCCTTCACCTGGTCCCCTCTTCACTGGTCAACATTCTACCGGTCCCCCTTCACTGGACCCTCTCCCCTCCTTCATCGGCTCCCCTTCACTGGATCCCCCCTCACCGGTCCCCATTGCTGGTCCCACCTTCACTGGTCCCTTCTTTATTGGTCAACCCTTTACCGGTCCCCCTTACTGGAACCCCATCCTTCACCGGTCCCCCATTACTGGTCCCCTTCACTGGTAACACGTCGTCTGAATACGGAATCCTCGTACGACATCGGCGACACCTCTTCCGAACCCGGACGTCTCTTGAACAACGTCGGTGACATGTGTTCTCAACCCTAACGTGCTTTGCGCGACATCAGTGACACGTCGTCTGAATCCGAGCACCCCTTTGCGCGACATTGGTGACATGTCGTCTGAACATGGACGCCTGCCAATAACTACAACAGTTGACAACTGGTGACAACTACAACCCCCTTCCCCATATTTCCTCCTAACACACTCCTCCAGCACTTCTGTGCAAACAAACACACACCCCACACACACGCACTCACTCTCCCACAGACGAACGACCGTTCTTGATTATATATAGTAGGATACTTTTAGTATCATATGCCTCTACAGTAATATAGTAGGCACCTCTGAGTCAGGAAATGATTTAAGCATTTACTATTCCTAGGTTCAGCTTGGGCACCTAGTAGCGCAGAAGGAAGAGGAACCAAGTGCCCATTCAGGGCCTTTGGTTCCCAGGCCAAGTAATCTTCCAAAAAGCCTTTCATCTCTCTTGGGCAGGTGAATTGATACCGAACTTGTCCAGGGAGGATGAAACACTAACCTGCTCTTCGTCAAGCCACCGCTAATTACTGTATTGGTCACGTACTCTTTCATATCGCATCCCAGTAAAGTAGAGTGCCTGGCTCATGACGTAAAGGGATTGATCTGCTCCAAAACGTATCCTTTATCCTTTAGGCTTATCTAAATTACTGGTTTTGCGAAGCTGCCTAAAGAGGAGGACAACGCTAAAGTTCTCTTGGATTGCTTCCAGCTCTACGTTGACGGCGGTCTACGTACCGTTTAACACAGCCTGGCTCAAAAGTTCTTTGACAATGATAAAAAGAATCGAAAAAAGTTCGTCAAGGTGCAAGATAATATACCTAGCACCTGATATGTGCATGAAAGGCAAGACATTTAATCCGACAAGAAATCTTTGAGAATTGATTACTTCTATTCCTCTCAGTTTCTTTTGGAGCAATCGAAAAAAGACTCTAGCTGAGTGCTATTTAATAATTTGACAATGCTACTTAGTAATGGCTACTTAATTACTCATCCAAATATGTCTGAAAATAAGCGTAAAGAGGGAAAATTAACCATCATGGGAAAAGCAAAGTAGAAAGCCTGCTACTTAAGAATTTAAGAAGGTAGAAAGAATGGAGTAGGCAAGAGTTGCCCTTCAGATAACGAACGCGTCTAATTGACCGCAAGCTATGTACTGCCCGTTGCTAGAATACACTCACGTAAAGGATCAGACGATACTGGCGTCTGGTTCACCGCGCTGATAACAGAGTGGCAAACTATCAGCCGCTATTTGTATAGGCCAAAGAATACACGAAAAAATTGGTTCATGGTGGTGCCACTGAGAGGGCAAGCGATGTCCGCACCACGCTCCGCAGCGAATTCGCCGTACCACTGCTGGAAAGGGCTATGTTCGCACACCATTTAGCTGTTCTGCGAATATTCCGCGCTGACGAATGAAAACCCACAAGGATTATACGTGTGAGAAGGAAAGGGAGGCAGTAGATGTGGAGGAAGGTGGACGATTCGCGTTATTCAACGCTCCAGAATTCCGCTGTCTCATTTCAGCCTACATATATGACTGTAGCAGCGGAAGCTACTTGATTGATTCTGTCGGACCTATATGCATTGTTCAACTCTGCTGAGATTTGTATGGCAAAAAGAAGAGCTCGAGCTGCCGAGCTCAAATAGTTGTGTTTTCACAAGCATTTGATTTTTTAAAAGTTGTTAAGAAACACCGCTTTGGAACGCTCAAGAGCGGCGCAAGTCTGCCTGCGCATTCTTTTCGGCAAACGGGAAATGAGAACATTTGCGTGGTACTATAAAATTGGCTCCACGATATTCTATAAAAGTAGAAGCGTGATGGATTCCAAATTTGGATTCAACAACGCCGACACTTCTCCATTGCCTTTTGTGAGCACTTGACCGGGCGTCTTATTAAAAGGTGGTAATATGGAGAATGGCTCGCAAGGATAGTAGATCGTTACTACTTTAGCCTGCTTTTTTTGTGAAGGTGTTTGTAATACCAACCAAGATCTGTCCAAGGTTAAGACCAAATTGAGCAGTCGTTGAGGCTCGACAGACAGGAAATGCAATGTATAAAGTCATACATGCAGTGTTCCGATCCATTTGATAGTATCTTCTACCTGTGATTATTTCAATGGATGTGTTTTGTATCTGATACGAGATCCTAGCTATTAAAGCAAGGAATCTTTTAAGCTACATAAATGTGTGATTCAAGCAGAGAACGGATCACTTTCTCAACGGTGTTCCTCGTGCTCCGTGGAAAAATGTATTTGAATAAAGAAGATAGGGTTGGTGTTAATGAATACTTTTTAGGATATGCCACGTATTCTATTTTTCGAAGATATTCTTGAGGCAGTTTAAATGTATATTTGCCTTGTACAGTAACTTGAGGGAGAACCAGTCTACTTTTTGCATTCCTAAATAAGTCTTGTATCAATTAACACAGCTCGAAGTAATAGAGAATTTAGATAACCTGGACGGGCTGGGGTTATTTAAATACGACGAAATCAAGAAAGCCATGCAAAAAGTGGTTAAAGGGGTTAAAATGGATTATTTCATTAGGCCAAATTTATCGGTATGATTCAGAAGCATCACATTGACGTCGTCAGACTGAAGCATTTCAGTAACGCAGATCGAGCAGAGCAGTGTGATGCCTACTTGGAAGAGCACTCGCTGAAGGGTCTCCATACTCCATTATTTATATTTATTCTTTACATAATTTTTTAATCATTTTATTTTCACTTTATTTCAACTTCTCACTCTACTTTATTCCACTTTTTCATTATCATTTATCACTTTATTTTTCTTTTGTTAATCACTTTATTTCTTATTCACGGTAGGGTTGTGAATGAAAGTGTGAAGAACTGCTCACAGATTCTTAAGCGTGTACTGTCTTTTCCCGCGATAAATACATGCATTGCATGTGTTAGCGTTTCCAAAGTGACATAACTCTGCCTCTTATCCGTCTTAGTGCCTGCGTTGATTGATAAAAGTGCTGTAAAAGTGTAATAATCGTGACGTTCTGCTAAAGCGCACTTCTGCAGAATGGGAACTTGCCGGAATATATTACAGAAACACGCACCCGTTCCTGAAGAACGTGAGATTTTTCCGAATCACGGCACAACATAAGAGGAGGTAGCGATTCGTTAGTAGTATAAAATGGAACGATGCTGCAGAAGAACAGCCACTACTCCTAAAGATGCTTCGTCCAAACCTCTTCCCTTTCACAAACTTCTGGGATTTATATTAGTAATTTGTAAGCACGTCTTCTACTAACCGTAGGCATTGAGGCTAACCGCGTTTTAGGGAGGTCTTTGAAAGTGTTTGTTCGTCTGATTTTCATTGTCCACAATGGATGTTCAATGCCATTAGGTGACAGGTATTCTTCCACGGACATCCCAGCCCATGTTTCGCAGCTTATTCAACACGTCAGGCGGAAGAGCAGTCTGTCTAGGCGCTGGCTGTCGCGTGCACTCATTCCAGGTTGTTCACTCGGACTTCCAACGCGAAATAACAAAGCTTTTCATCTCTCCGAGGTCGGTAGATTGGTTGCAGACTCGCTCGGGAAGGACGAAACACTAACTTGTTCGCCGGTTGGCTAGATCATTTTATAAATCTACTAATTCCTATTTATTCAGTGCACAGTAGACAAAGGAGATGACAGTTGCTAGACGATCAAAGTTGCTAGATGACCACCAAAGCACATTGGTGCTTAGGCTGGCCTCCTCAAGTCATTGTGTAAATGAAATACACATTCAAAGTGCCTCCGTGACTTCACGTAGAAATGGAGTGCATGGCGCATCCGGCAAAAAGATTGACCACTGTATACTTTTATCCTTATTTATTTATTTATTTATTTATTTTGTTATCCTTATAGTCGGATGCTCTTCATGATACAGTCGTGAATACAACGAACATATATATCCAAAGATATGAGAATATATACATATATATACATAGTATAATATGTAGTATAGTAGTGTGTAGAAGTATGTAGAAATGAAGAATATCGATATAGTAGTATGTTGTATAGGATAGAACAATATACAGAACGACGGATAAACGGTTGAAGTGCTGTAAAATAATTCATTAGAAGTAAGTAAAAAGATGAAAGCTAAAAACACTCATTCCAGGAAAAAAATATCTTCCACGTCATCTGTCTGTAAAGGATAATAAAATAGTGATTCACGGTGTCTTTTCGGGAGCAAAAAGTTGTAATACACTGAAAAGATGCAAACATTAATGAGTCTTTGTTTTCTTTAAATTACTGAAACAGATTTAGCGAAAAAGAAGTCCGGTAAAGGTAATCTAACTTTGATTTACAGAACGTCTAAATCTCTTATTTGTAGAACAGAAATCAGGTTTATTTTTTTCAGCCTTGCTTTAAAAACAGAACTATTCGGCGATTCTATTACGTAGGACGGCAACATCTGTAACCACCTTGCAGAACGAAAGAAAAAATTGTTGTACATTTTGGAGTTTGAATTAGTATTTAATCTAGTGTTATGTAAGGATAGTAAGCTGGTCCGTCCTCTGCATGGTCTGAAGATCCAGTATTTACTTGGTCTTATCCTTATGTTCTAACGCGTTGAGCTGGTAGGTGAAGCTATGAAGGTTTGTCCATTGGACAAATGATTTGTTTACTGTATTCCACTAATATATAAATATATACATAAACCTACACACGTGAAGCGCTTCCCGCAAGATGCATTTTTGAAAGTGAAGCAAATCTCTGGACCGGGTAGCACAAGCGAAAGGTGCTGTTGCAAGATGTCATGTGCACCCGAATAAACTGCAAGTTTGGGTTCCAAAGACCACGACTTGTCCATCGGCAGGGCACCGTAAGTGATTGCATAGTGAAAGCGCGCATTCAAGCCATCTTTTTTGATATTCTTTAGAAGTGCAACGCTAGGCGCACTCCACAAGGGAGTGGCTGACTTCAGCCTCTATCTCTAATTTAGGCCGGAGAGAAGTTTCCGCGGTTTCGAGTTTGAAATTCAAATCTTCACAACTGTTTTCAATACTAATCATTTAAATTAGGCAAAGCTGCTAACGTGTATTCAACTCCGGATCTGCTTCGACGGCTCAACTCAAAACCTCGTCGTCGAACGACGACCTACGCCCGCGACCCGGTTTTTCTTGGAGATCAAAATCGCCAGAAGCGAATTTTTCGAAAAAGAGCCTTACCGTTTGTTCTTAAGGACAGTTCGTCTTTAAAGCGCTGCTAAGGTTACAAGATGCCTCTGCCGCAGAATATCCCAGTTTAAATTCGTGAAGCATGATGACTCGATAATCGCGTCGGTTCATGATTTTACGGAGTCCTGGAAAAGGTAGGCTAGAAAAATTAGAGCGACATCCACATACGATTTCTGAAAAAGCAGGAAAAACTTACCGAACAAAATGTGTAGCTTTCCTTGAGATAGAATGATTTAGGAAAAAAGTTACTTATTTATACATACTTCGGAACAGAGATTAATTTTGCGACAGCCTAATTCTTGGCATGCTCAGGATTGGCACGAGAAAAGGCCTTTAAAAAAGCGCTGGCGGAAGGCCACATATAGCTTGCACTGCCCGACCTATAAAGACTCCCCAAGGCCTTAAGGCATGAACTGCTTTTCATTTATAGCTGCGATTTTCGAATAAAGCCTCCTTGTTCGTTCAGAAGATGAATAATCCCCGCGCTTAATCGCCTTCCACTGTCCAGTCCGCTTATCAGTTCTACTTTTTCTGTTCATTTGGGCATTCCCCATGCTTGACATAGCTTGCAATCCCTGTGTTTAAATTTGGGACTTCGTTGCTCTCCTTAAAAACGATTGATTTCCGACATTAAATTACAGACTTTTACAGACGCAAACCTGATCTCTTTCGAATCAATTATTTGAATGAATTGTATATTTTGTACTCATAAATCGGAATTCTACTTCGCCGGCACGATGGACCGGTCAAGGTGAAGTCGATAATCAGCTGGCGGTCGCCCTTCACTCTGTTCTCTTTTCTCTTCTGTTCTTCGCCTTCTGCCTTTCATAACCCACTTCTACATTATTTTAGGCGGTATTTTTGAGAGGGACAAGGAATTGTTATCGTAGGCATTGATTAAACGTCCGAATTCAGTTGCCTCTTATTTTCATATTGCATTCGACGCGATCTCTCGTTTTCTTCCAATGTTGTCCACAATTTTGTTGTCCGAGGATCATTTACATTTTTGATTTTTATGATTCAGCATAGAGAGTCGAAAATGTGGCCAACCCATTGGAAATTGGTTATCCCCAATTCAGTGGTCATCTGGCGCTGTTGCTGCGGCTGATCTAAATTTCTCTTTTGGAACAGAATCTTGATGTGGTTTTTGTAAGGGAATTAAGGCGAGTCTATTGCTATTCCAACAATGGATCGAAATACTCGCATTTTTGTTGCCAAGTTATGCTTATTCCATAGACAACACTCATGGTTAGTGAGCCGAAGGCCATGACGGCCTTGCCTATCCTTCTGTGGGCTCTTGCGGTGCATGTGACTTTGTCATGCCGCAAAGTAGAGCCGAGGTACTTAAGTTGCTTCACCTGCTCAACACGGTAACATTCAGGTGAAGCGTGCAAGGCATGGAACAGAATCTTGATGTCGTTTTCAGGGCTGCATATTTAACGGTTAACGATTTAACGAATTGACGGCGTTTTTCGTTAAAATCTGGCTTAACGTCTTAACGGAAATCTTCAGAAATTTAACGAAATTTTTAACGGACGGCTTAATTAATAGTTTATCACTTCTCTTATTCTTTGCTAGTTTTGCAGTCCTCATTCACCGATTAGCTCTGCACCTGAAAAACTATTGAAATCAACAAGAATAAACAAAAACAATCCGCTCTATCACAGCCGTGAGTGGCGAAAGGATATGGAGCTCCAATGTCACTGTTTGGGTTTGACCTATGAGCTTGCATCCGTGATACCATGTAGAGCGCGCGGATCCTTTTTATGTATGTTTCCTTGCTATCTTCCATGCCTTCAATGGCGCATTTCATGTAGTGCAGAAGGTGCGGCTGTGACATGCACCCGATACCAAGTTCTAGGTTCGGATTTCCACCCCGACCAACGATGCCGTCCACCCCTTCGGGGTTGGAGAATTAGTAGCAGTCTTGTCCGAAAAAGATAAAGCGCTGACTTGTTCATCGGATTTCCACCGCAAATCTTTATATAGGCCAAGTAAATACGCATTCAAATCGTCTATACGACATCTCGTGGCGCCATCCCAAAAGGGATTGAGTGTGGTCGTAAGGTCATCCTTTGTACATGTATCTGTGAGATAGAAAATTCTTCGTCCAGTCGCCAAGCGCATCAAGGAATCCACTAAAATACTAGTCTGACTCCCTTGTAAGATGCCTATTCCCACTTAACAGTGCTTTTCCCAAAACACTCTTGATCGCAATCTGGGACAGTCGATACGAAGAGAACATTTTCGGCCGCTCAATGTATCATACTCTATAATAACGGGCTAAGCGATTGGAGCGCGTCAAAAAAAATAGGGGCGGAAACATCAGGGGCGGAAACATCGGGGGCGCGAAAATAGCAGAAAATACCCAGACGCCTTCTACGTGCCTGGCGATGTACCGAACACGTCGGCAAGCATGCTTGACGATGCCGTAGACGTGCCGAACACGTCGGCAACCGTGCATGGCGAGCCGTAGACGTGCCGAACACGTCGGCAACCGTGCCTGGGCATTTAGGTGATCATCAACGGGAGGGTTCTTTGGAGGCAATCGATGTCGACCGGTATTATAGATTTTTTGAGGATGTCGTGCAAGCGCCCTGAAACATCAGTCCAGGGGCCGGACTCATCAAAGTTACTGTAGTAACTTTGACGGAGAATTGTAAACGAAAAGCTCAGATAACGCGGCTTATCGCTCGCCATATCGTTTGGTAAGCCGCGTTATCTGAGCTTTTCGCTTATAATTCTCCGTTAAAGTTACTGCAGTAACTTTGATGAATCCGGCCCCTGGAGGTAATCGAGGTCGCTGAACACGAATCTGAAGTCGACCAATCGATATCGATCGATATTATCGATTTTTCTGTGGATGTCGTGCAAGCGGTCCGAAACTTTAGCTCTAGGGGTAATCGAGTTCGCTGAACATGATTATGAAGTCCGTTTTTGAAGCGTAGATCATTATCAATCGATATCGATCAAATTATCGATTTTTCATGGATGTCGTCCAAGCGGTCCGATACTTCAGCCCTGGGGGTAATCGAGGTCGCTGAACATGATTATGAAGTTCGTTTTTGAAGTGTCGATTGCCATCAACCGATATTGAACAAATTACAGAAGACGTGCCGAGCACGTCGCCCACGTTCCTGGGGATTCAGAAGGCGTGCCGAAGACGTTGTTCGACGTCCCTGGGGGTTCAGAAGACGTGCGAACATGTCGTCCGCTAAGAAAGATCATTGAGTGGGACCAGTAGTAATGGGGGAAGAGTTCTACTAAGGGGGAGTAATGTGTGACCATCAAATCGCCCAGTGTATAAAAGAGGAAGGGTTTTTGGTCCGAAATTAGCCCCTTGGACTTTGTGTACTTCTTTCTGTAAGTTTGAGGGATATTTGGCAATTGTCCAATAATGTTGTTTACCATCGACGTCTCACTGCCAGAAGGTTGGTGGCACCCATATGACGAGGTCTCGAAAGACGTCTCTATTGTTTTGGCTATATGCCGAGACCAAGGAACAACCATATGACGAGGTTTCGTATACGCGTCTGTGGGTCATACCTCATTGTTCCTTCCCAGCTCTGCTGTGTGGCGCATCTGCGTTATTTTGCCTCATCATACTATCATACTATATAATAATCCGCTAAGCGATGAGTCACACTATCGATCGGCGATGAGTCATGAAATAGGGGAAGTTACGGGGCACAAATTAAGGCAAGAAATTAGCGGAAAATACCCAGACGGCTTCTACGCGCCTGGCGACTCAGTAGACGAGCAGAACATGTCAGGGACCGTGCATGGTGAGCCGTAGAGGTGCCGAAGACGTCGGCAACCGTGCCTGAGCATTTAGATGACCATCGACGGAAGGCCTTCACAGCAGGGGAGACAATCGATATTGATCGATATTATTGATTTTTTGCGGATGTCGTTCAAGCGGCACGAAAGTTCAGCGCTGGGGCTAATCGAGGTCGCTGAGCACGAATCGGATGTCGACCAATCGATATCGATCAATATTATCGGTTTTCTGTGGGTGTCGTTCAAGCGGCACGAAACTTCAGCCCTGGGGCTGATCGAGGTCCTGACCGGTGGTTTTCTCCCAGATTTAACCGATCTGGGTGGAGATGGGGGGGGGGGGGGTGGGACACGTCGGTGGTTTTCTTCCAGATTTAACCGATCGGGGTGGGGAGGGGGTGAGAGACACGCGGGTATTATGGCCGAAGGAGTGCTCCACAACAGTCTGAGGACGAAATCACTGATTAACGCAAATAAATTACGTTTCTGAACTGTCTGAAGATAGTGCCGATGTTGAAGAGATGTTGAAGATGGATGGGAGGGAGAGCTGAACGGCTTCCTAACGAAGAACTACTCACCTGATCTTAAAGAAGGTAGACCAAGGCTCGAAATTATTAAGGTTTTCAAATACCTCTTTTTACTGCTAAGGTGCCGAGAAGGCTGCACAAGCAGAGCAGCTGATTGAAGCGAGTGATCTTGGCTTAGTGACTCTCTTAGCTCGCGCGAAGCGCGCAAGTGCGAGACACACCGACAGGCGTGTCGGAGCACTTGTTTTAAATAATTTGGGAAGAACGATAACAAAAAATCGCAATGCTACTTTTTCTGATAGTTAACATTCCGATGATAGGCTTTTAATTGTGTTTTTATTAGTTTTCGGCGTGAACAGGCTCGGAGGGGCCGCCTTGCAAGGAAGCTCTATACAACGTTTTGTGTTGTACGAAATGGAGTTTTATGCAGCACCGTTGAATTCTACACTATTGGTGAACTGATATAGGCCATTTCTGATCTAACTGGACATATATGTGTCTTCGTGCTAAGGCGAGTATCCACTGACGATGAGTGCAAGGTTTTCTCCCTCCCTCCCCTCCCCGAGGCTATTTGCGACGTTCCTTCGCACTTTGCGTAGAACAGTCACACAAAACGGTTTCGAGAGAACCAGGAAAGGGAGAATATTTCGAGGCCTGCTTTATCTACATTGAACTCTATTTAGTTGGTGAAGGTGTTTCTTTTTTTAATTGATCTAATAGTTCGTAGCGGATTCCATGTTTGAACGAAATTTAACGATTTACCGGAAATTTACCGACATTTTTGCGTAAAAAAATTTGTTAGAAAAATTTAACGCCCAACACTTTGTGTGCACCCCTGGATTGGAGTGCCTTCGTTCTCTCAGCGTTTATAGCGAGTCCGTTGCAAAGAGTCTGACGAAGAGTATCATTTGCCTCGCGGTGACTGTCTGCAGGGATAGCACCATCGCCAGGAAACTTGAGATCTGTCATGAATTTACCTTCTTCAAATTAAACTCCTTATCGGCCGCGAATTACCTTTCTCATAGCTGTACCAACCACACTACTGAACACCAACGGCAATAATTCACGTCCTTCGTCCACACCGGATCGAAAACGCACTTGAGCTTTCGCCTCGTAAACGAGCAAAACTTGCCCAGTCCGCATAGGTCTCCTGTAGAAGTCGCACGATTTTCGATACTTTTTATACACTCTGATTCTGTTGACGTTCAAATATCTGACCATACGTTACTGAAAGCAGTCCGAATCTCTGTAAATAAGATAGCTATGCGCTTCCCACATTATTTGTGCAGCACCTCTACCTAATTGCCTGAGAGCGAAGATCTGGTCGCAGGAGTTCTTTCCAGGACACATGCTTCCTTGCTTCTATCTGGCTATTCCTTCACGGTGCTTTTGAAGTCGTGTTTAAAGTGGTGTTTCGAAAAATTTTCCCGTGAACGAAAGCAGGAGCAACCTTCCATGATAATTTTGACCGTCACAGCCCCCAGCTTTCTCAGAACTTATACGACAGTGGCTTGCATCCATGCCATCGGAAAGCTCCCAGCTTTCCGGATTTATATCAACAGAGAATGCAAGTGGTTGAACAGCAGGTCTCCAGCAGCCTTGAGTGCTTCTGCTGCCTCATCATTAATTCAAGAAATTTGTTGTTGTGCATCAACTTTACAGCCTCAACAATTTCTTCTGGTTGATGCGTTATTTATCACCTCTGTTCATCGTAGAAGGACTGATGACGGCGCAGCTTGAGGGACTTGTGGTGCAGCTCGGTTGTACACCCTTTCAAAAAATTCTGTTCTTGAAGTGGTCTTGTGATACTTCAATCACCTTTTTCTACATTATCGTTTGTTCGCTTCTTCTGACTTATTTGGCGTCTCTTCGTAGGATATGTAGTATGAAAATCGTTTCTGGAAGCCGCATCTTCGGCTTTTTCTGCTCCACCGTTCCAACAAGCTTAGGGCTGGAGTTGGAGCTGACATCGAGTTGACGATTTAGCCGAGCATACCATTCGTTCATGGCACGCGAGGTCTGTCTGTTTACTTTGATCGACGCGTTCAGAAGATCCACGATTGTGTACGTCGCCTAATAATTGGGCAAATTTCCTCCGCGCTTTAGCAAGCGCCAGTAGTAAACTGCCTTTCTTCTTCGTCGTCACCAATCTTCTCCGCAGTGAAACAAAACGGTTCGCCAATTGGCTAATACGCTGGCTCGGCAAGGATCGAAAGGTTCCTTCGTGTCACACGAGTAGTGCTTTCTTTTTTCTGGCGTCTAGCCGTTTTCCGGCGCAGAAAGTATGGTGAACGGATCTGCAGTCAGCGCCAGGTTTTACTTGCACGTTGCCAATGTTCTAAATAGCTTTTTGACAAGGACGTAGTCTAGTACTCAAGAGATGTTGCCAGTAGGTGCACTTCAGGCCAGCTGATCTTCCCACTGATGTTGGATGACACGATTTCCGATCTGCAGAAGTCTTACGGCAGCAAATTCTTATCCTTTGCGTTTTCATCTCCCATCTTTCTTTCACCTCTTCCTATCTATTGCGGTTATGGCCAATATGGGCGCTGAAATCTCCAGCAAGTAGTGCCGCATTTGTATCGGAGATTTGGAAGATTTTGGAGACCAAGTTAATAGCCTTCCGCAAGTTGATGTAAGGGCCGTTTTTGGCGTGCCTGGACCTTTATTGGAGTAAAAAGATGTATGTTCGGACTGCGCCAGTACTGCTAATCAACTGGAGATCGTATGGAACGTCAGTACGCAGTAAACTGCCTTCTCGTCTAGGAGTTGCTGCCGTTGATACTTTTCATATGTTTGTCTCCAAGTGAACAGTACTATGTGCTCGAGCGTTTCTGTCGCAGACACTTGTCCACGTTCGTCCAGACTCACGAGCCGTAGCTCAGATAATGCAGCGATTATCACTTTAAATTGGACAAGTAAAGATACGATAATCTTCTCTGTCAATTGAGGGTGCGGTTAGCGCAGTCGGAGGATGTGGCGGCTGTCGCGTGCACCCGATATCAGATTCCTGGTTCGGGTTTCAGCCCAGGACAACCAAGCCATCCATCCCTTCATGGTCTGTGAATTGGTACCAGTCTTGTCTGGGAAGATGTTCATCGACTGACCACCGCAAGTCATTGTATGGCCAAACACGCATTGAGATGGCTTCCACGATATCCTGTAGACGAAGAAGGCGTAGCGTACCCCAAAAGGGATTGAGTAACGTCCTTTGTCCTGTCCCACTTGATTCCCACTTGATAGGCAGTTCGATCGCTCCTCGTCGTAACCACAACTTCTTTTTGAGAATGAACATCTTCGCCGTATATGCATAGTAGTAGTGTACTTAGCGTCCCAGTTTCGGTTCATCAGCGTCAGCTGTTACTCTGGAGGTAGTATCTTGAGCTAGACTCGTATTATAATCCTCCATGGTTTCTCGCCTTGTTTTTGTGGCTTCTTGGCAGTTAAGCAGCCCTCTCTTTTTACCTGGATAGAAACCTCTGTTGAAAGTATTACGAGGCCCCTACAGGCGGAGTTAATCATTCATCAGGCGATACAGTTTTACATGCAACTCCACAATCTTCCTCTTCTATGTCATTATTCTTATATGTGGTCGATGGTTGTAAAAAGAAGAGCTTCCTGCAGAGCTTTGTCGCTTTTCAGCTTTTCTTTAATTTATCAGCCCTGCGAACGCAATGCTACCACGTTCCAGCAACCGTGCTCGAGCTAAATGCTCAGAGGAGAATGCGAAGATTCAGCTTATCATAGGCTAGTTTACATTTGCACCTATTAGCCACATTTTTGTTGATAATTGTACTGTTCTAACTTGAAACGCTTGTGACGGGCTGCTTCGTTCATCATCAGTAGCCCTTTCAGACACCGACGGCGTGGCGGACGATATTCGAGCGATAACACTTGCCCTCCAACACCCGGATGTAAAGGTAATACAGAGTTAGCACACATTTTAGCTGAAACGTGCGACTTTAGATCATGATGGCATATGCACCAGTTGTCTATAAAAGACAGAATTCCGACTTCTCGTGCGTCGGTTGTCCAAAGCATTGACATGTGAAAGTCGCCATTTTAATGAATTCATAGTACTTCTTGGAGATCGAATATGGGTAGCGTTATCGCTATTGTATCGCGTAGCCAACATTTTAATTCCCGAAACTCACCGAACCTTCATTTAAATCTTCAACCCACTTTACGGTTGCTGATTTAGCAAAAGTTTTGTCACCAAAACTTGATATGCAACCTGTGAGTCCTACAGGCAATTCAGCGAAGGCAATTGTCAGCCAACTTGAGCCCGCCCTTCGCGCGCAACACCGCCAACGGCCCAGTTCCGTTATCCTTAACTTTGCGCAGATTTGTATTGGGGTCGAGATACCTGCATGTTGTTGTTTTCCAGAGAGAGACGATTCTGCACATTTACAACACTTGGGCCTTTCCGACCTTCCGTTGAGATAGCCTCCTGGTAAGAGCTCCTGCGATGTATCCCTCCTTGCTTGAGACGACTACATGTCTGTGACTATTCAATCTCCGGCTGTATGTCCTAGTGTTCTGCATAGCTTTCGAAAGAGAATGACTTGCTCTATCAGAGCATATATTGCATTTCTTTTTTCATCATGAAATTTGTCAATTTTTAGGTCGTTGAATTGAAAAGTGACAAAGTGAAAAAGTAGCCATTTGCGCACTTGTTCTCTCCGCTTAGGTTTGTAATTTTTTGCGCAGTTTTTATAGCATTTGGAAGACAACGTTCTGTACTACAAGAACATGTGTTGGTCCTATTTTCTCACTTGCCCTTTATTGATTTTTAGTCCATCAAATTGGGAATTCCGACTTTTCCGTCCGAATTTTTTCCAAAACTCCGGTTCTATGGTTGGTCTTTTTTGCTTTGTGTCATATGTCGTTTGGAAGAGGATGTCTTGCTCAGTAAGAATTTGTGTCGCGTTTATTGGCTCACGCCGATTTCTGTCGAATATCAACAACTGAAGAAGGAGAAGGAGTTGTTGGTGAAGACGATTCTTCTCTTTTTGGCATTTTGTTGATATTCAATAGACATCAGTAAACGCGACACATATTCTTATAGAGCAAGACATCCTCTTCCGAACAACATAACACCAAGCAAAAAAGTCCAACCACAGAGCAGGAGCTGTCGGCAAAAATAACCATCCTCCTTCGGACGTCCCAATTTGATGACCTAAAGATCAATAAAGGACAAATGAGCAAATAGCATTAAAACATATTCTTGTAGTACAGAACATTGTCTTACAAACGCTATAAAAAACTGCGCAAAAAAATTACAAACCTAAGCGGAGAGAACAAGTGCGCAAATGGCTACTTTTTCACTTTTTCACTTTTCACTTCAACGACCTAAAAATTGACAAAATTCATGATTAAGAAAGAAATGCAATACATGCTTTGATAGAGCAAATCATTCTCTTTCGAAAGCTATGCAGCCCTATGCAAGAGACCGCCGGCAAAATCTGCAGTGAATCGTTGAAAAAAACGGCGAAGACTTATTGGACAACCTAATACTTGCAGAATCGTATTTCTGAGACATAGTCCCCTGTCAGTATGAACCACTTTGGCCGTTTAGACCTACCCTACACATAGTTTCCTGGTAAGAAGTTTCTACTGATGAGCCCTTGCTAACCGAAGTAAAGAAAGTAGGCGGTTGCCTTTCTGAAAAGCTTGAAATCGTCAGAAGAGTACGTTTGGGAAGAGAAATACAACTCACAGGGTGGAGCTTGTCAGGATGTAGCTCTTAGGTCTGAACGAAGTATACGGCATTCTCTATTCTGACTACCTCTATAGCTAAAATTCTCGTAGGTTGAGGTGCCACTCTTTCAACAATTATTTCAGAAGTCATTTTTACGTCTTTTCACTTGATTCGAGACATGAGATAGCACATACCTATTATGAACTCCATCGGGAATGAATTATGGAGGTTGAGTATGTTAATCGTAACCATCCAGTACATCCAAACCTTTGCAGTGGACCAAATTTTAGTGGGTCAGTTTTAGCAAAGTTTTCCCAGTTTTATTCGCATTCCCTCAGAGTAATCACAAAAAAAACAATTTTCATCTGGAAGTCTTTACTCTAACAAGAAGAATTGGTATGTTGCCGTTTTTGTCGTTTCTGGGACGTGGTAGAATGTCTAAGATGTGTATTTAATCAGGTTCTGGCATTCACGACCGTCCATGGCTGTGTTAGCGCGGACCAGGCAGTAGCGAATGTTAACAGATGTCAGCGAGCGAACGACGTGCCGGTAGGTTCAGCATTCGAATCCCTTAAACTCAACTTAATTAATACTAATTTTTATTGTCGATATGCCGATTCCGTCTTGTCGACTCTTCTAAATTTCCATGAATGAAATCAATAGATTCTGTTGGGATGCGCATTGTGTAGTAACAAAGAGACTATGCATGAACGGTTTGTAGGCACCGGGGGTGTGCGTAATTACGATTTACGATTTACGATTTTACGATTTACGGTGATTTTTGGCAAATTTTTTACGATTTACGATTTACGACATTTGGGTCGTAAATCGTAAATTTTCGTAAATGTGATCTTCGGTCGACGGATGAGAAACGTACACATAACGTGATATAATTCGGATTATGACGATGTACCCACTTTTAAAGACTTTCCTCATAGCTCGTTGCTATTACCTGTTTACTTTTTTATGTTCTGCTGTGGCGCTGTGACAGAAAAGCGCAGCATTGTGGATAGGTCGCTTTAGTTAATTCCTGGCAATGGAGCTGGGCTAGCCTAATTTTCTGCTCGCACTCTAGCACAACATCTCACATTCGAATGGCCTGAAAGCATTTCGTTCCAGTTCACAGGAAAACATGAAAATAATCATGGCACTGGAATGGAGATGATCACTTGCTGAACCATGTTCTATGCTGCGACCACCGCCTCGTCAACTTGTAACTTTTTCACTTGTTCACCACATAGACGACTCTTTCCAATGCACACGAGTAGAAGTCATGCAAAGCCGTCAAGGAATATTGGACTTGATTGGAGGCTGTGGAGTAACACCTAAACTGTTGGAAAGAGTAAAACAATCATGTTTCAATCTGATTATCACTGCACGTCATGACGCGGAGTGTATTCACATTTAAGGTGCAACTTAAGCAAAACGTCTGACATTTTCATGACGAATATGCAAAAGTTTGGCACTTTTGGTCTCGTTTTCAGTGGTTTGATTGAGGCTATTGTGTTCGCCCTATGCGATCCGTTCAGAATGCTAAAGACTGGGCAAAAGATAAGACAGCGTTTGTTACAAAGATAGTGGAGAGCAGGACTGGCGAATGCAAGCAGTCATTAATTAGTAATGCAATATTTTGGAGTTTCCAAGTGCAGACAAACCTGCGAGCGAAGTAAATGCCGAAAGTAATTACCTGGTATCGTCGAACATTCCAGAAGTTGTGGCTGCCTTCAAAAATGATAAAGGACAAAGCACGACGTTAACCAGTCCCTGTTTGAGATGCGCCATCCATTCTTTCTACCTCTGTGGGATATCGTAGAGGTTATTTGAGCGTGGGTTTGCCTTATAGAATGAATTACGGTTGCCGCCGATGTAGAGGTCAGTGCTTTATCCTTCCCAGACAAATCAGGTACCAATTTACAACCCAGCAGGTATGGAAAACTTGACTGCCCGTGGTAGGACTGTAATCAAGAACTCCTATTCTGGAGCATGCAATAGCCATCCTCCTCCGACTTCCCTACCATGTGTTCCCCTATACGTTTAAAATGCTCCTTGTACGAATAAGTTAAACCACTATCAATTCAAACTGCACCTTTCTTCTCTACTTTACTCCTAAAGAATCTTCTTCTTCTTCTTATTCTTCAGCGTTTGTCCCGCATCGTCGCGGGGTCCGCTCTTCTGGTGTTACGACGCCACCTTTCCCGATCCTGCGCTTGATCAGGGTGGACACCAGCTACTTTCATGTCCGTGTGTAACGTATCGGACCAACGCTGCTTCGGGCGTCCTCTAGGCCGCTTTCCAGATACTTCCAACTCAAGGCCTATCTTGCGGACGCTGTCTTCTTTCCCACGCAGAACGTGGCCGTACCATCGCAAGCGAGCTTCGCGCATCTTGTCCGCTATCGGCGCGACACCGAACTTCTGCCGAATAGTATCATTTCTGATGCGGTCCATGCGCGTGACTTCAGCCGTCCAGCGCAGCATCTTCGTCTCCATGACGCTGAGGCGTGTTTCAACTTCCTTAGTCGCAGTCCAACACTCAGCGCCGTACATCGCTACCGGGCGCACGACGGCTCTGTAAATCTTCGACTTCAGGTGCTCTGGTACCTTCCTATCGCAGAGCACGCCAGTCAACGAACGCTACTTGGACCAAGCTGCACTCACGCGTGAGTTCACTTCAACCATCAGACCGCCGTCAGACGCTATTGCTGATCCCAGGTATTTAAACACCGAAGTGCGTGCAAGTTCAGTGCCGTTAATCTTAATGGAGCCGGACTCGTTCACGTCAGTCGTTAGGTACTCGGTCTTCTTGACGTTCAATTTGAGTCCGAACCTCGCTAGACGGTCGCACCAAGCTTGCACCTGCCGCTCGAGATCGTCTTTCTCTTCGCAAGCGAGCATCACGTCATCAGCATAAAGCAGCGTCCATGGAACAGGCTGCTGAAGATCTCGCGTAATGGCATCCATGACGACAACAAAGAGGCGTGGGGAAAGCACAGAACCCTGGTGCACCCCAACAGAGATGGGAAACTCCATTGAGGTTCCAGCTGCAGCTTGCACTCCACTCTTTGGGCAAGAGTAGAGCATCCGCACCCACTCTATAAGTTCCTCAGGTACGTTGTGTCGTCGCAAGGCGTACCATATAAGCTCACGCGGTACGCGGTCGAAGGCCTTCTCCAAGTCGAGGAAGGCTATATGCACCGGCTTCTGTCTCTCGCGATGCTTCTCCACCAGGAGGCGGGCGGCGTGTATAGCATCAATGGTCCCACAACCAGACACAAAGCCGCACTGGTTATCGGAGAGCATGACGATTTCTTACTTACTTACTTTACTCCTAAAGAATGCCACAAAAATATCTTCTTTTATAATTTCAAGTCAAAAATCCGACTATGATGAGTGTCCAAAAATGTGATCAGACTCTGTCAATCGTCACACAATTCCTTCCCGTCTGCTACAAAAATGTGTTGGGTACAATTCAAGACATGGGAAGGCTTAGAACTTTAGGTGTGTCATACCATAGAAATGTGCCATGCACTCACTCAGTAGGGGATGCTTGTTGGATTATTTGTGCAAATACTGTTTTCGTCGAGTTGGCCAGCGATCAAATTATTTTTTTTTGTTTTTGGATAGAATGGTTTTTGTTGATTTATTCGGAGTTGTTGCGGTTGTTTCTACAAAGTCATAGTTTTATATGCAAGCCAATGGCTAGTAGAATGATGAACATTTTTGATCGTCCAAGCAGTGTAAGCTTTTTATTCGGACACCCTGTATAGGCGCCTTTTAAGATAGCGTTTTTGAACAAGCGGTTTTGAACAAGCGGTTTTTGGTCCTCCAAAAACTTGTCCAGCTTGATTTGAAAGGTGCTAGTTGATTTTAATGGCTTCCATCTTAATTAGAAAAGTGTCCAGCTCGAGCTGAAAATGTCCCAACAAAACGTAGCTTCGATTAGGTTCAACATAATGGAAAAAACAAGGAAATTAAATGTGTTATAAGTCAGGCACCTCTTACGATTTATGGTTTACGATTTACGATTTACGGCGATTTTTTCGTAATTACGATTTACGATTTACGAAATTTCGGATTTCATTTACGCACACCCCTGGTAGGCACCCGTAAAAACTGCAACAAAAACGTAGTCGAACAAAAACAGAGTAAGCCAAATTTCAGAACGCCATTTATACATGCGTTGTAGATCACAATGGAGCGGAAACGGTTCATAAAGGTGAACTTTAAGCTGAGCAAGGGTCTTATGTGTTTGTGTGAGCAGCTTTGCATTCCGCATCGCAGCACCTCTTACGGTGTTTTATCGTTCAATTCTTTCAAGCACGATACCAGAAGTTTTGCCATTCATTGGCTTGTGGCAGAATTTTTTGAAGATGTTAACAGAAAAAAATAAAAGGCAAGGGTTTATGAATTGTATGCCTACTCTTATTGTACGACATATTGTACATTGATGGGAAATCGTTACCACGCATTTATATTTTGCTGCTGGAGCGGTGGCTCCAGAAATGTCCATTTTGCTTCAATACAGCGGCGCTGTGTAAAAAAGGTTTACTTTCGTGGCTTTCGGATATTTCTACTTATTTTCGCTTTTTATATGAAGATCTAAAATGTTCGTGAACATGTTTAAAAAATTGTGGCAGACGAACGTTTGATTTTTTACAGGCTATTTTTGTAAACCGTTGACTTTCTAGGAAATACTCTAAAATATTCTATTATTCTGAGCTTTCTAGAATGGCTCGGCTGCAGGAAATTTTTCGTCAAAGGAAGCCGTGGCTAGACACCCAGCACGTGCGAGAGCCTCTGGCGCTACGTTAACACAATTTTCCTTTTTACTCTATTTTGCTCGTAGTTGAGTTTTCGTCTTACTTGCGGTCTTGAAGGGGTTTCTTGAAATGCTTAAAATAGTGTACAGGGCATATTCATAGGTTACACACAGATTGGATTTGTTTCAGCTGAGATGCGCATACTTAAGCAAAGAGTAGTATGAATCAATACCTAAGACAAGCTCGTGAAAATGCATACGAAACTGAAAGAATGATACATAACAAGGGTTGTCGGTGAACTTACCCGAACGATTCTCGACAAGACGACTATGCTCCTGTAAGGCATCTGACAAGGAGCATAGAGGTGAAGCTCGTTTTTGCTTAAGGCCACTTGCGGACCAAAAATGGCAAAAATTGGTCGCCTATGTTATGGACGGGAGGTCGCAGGGTACGTGTCCTCCCTCATGCAACTACATAGTGCTTGTCATTTCGCCGTGCTTACTTTAAATCGAATTCGTGTGAGCTTTTCAATATTTCTTGAAGCAACGGCCTGTTCTGAATTCGTTACGGAAAGGGTCATATCTCATTAGGCTATTCAACCGCTTCCTTCTAAAAGTCACGGTTCTTGCCAAAAAATACACCTTTGAAGCGCATGCCGTCCTCTAGAATGCGCTGCCTAACTATATGGGACCTGACATGAACTGTGGAAGTAATTCCGAGATGATAGTTAACGGTGTTTCCTATGATTTTAACGTCTTAAAGATATGAAGGATTCAGCAATCAGACTGTTTCAGTGCTTCATTCCTGTATACAAAGGAGCACAAGAGGCCATACTGGGTGATGAACCGAACCACTGCAGCGAAAATATCTTCTTCGGGAAGGACGGTCTCAGCGATCAGCCTAGAGAGTTTCCTGAGGTCTGGTGTGCTGAAGGTTGCATTAATGAAGCTTCTAGTAAAGTCGATGCCTAGGTGCTCGCAGATGATTTCGTGCCTTCCTCGGATGAACCAGCTGCGCTTGCTCTCGTCCGCCTCGCTAGGGAGTATCCTACGGCGACTCTGGTCTGCCTGGGGCCGCTTACCAACGTGGCAATCGCTCTCAAACTCGATCCTCAGTTCGGCTTCCAAAGGATCGTCGTCATGGGTGGAAACTATTACGGTATGTTCTTTGTCAGCTGCGCTGCATTTGCTATGTAAACAACGCCCTTTCGTTTGTGTGTCCAAGGGAGTCGATTCCGAATTTCCATCGAACAAGGACTTCATTTTTTAGTATTCAGTAAAGAGGTAACACCCTTGCGCGATTAGGAAAGAATGCTTCGGTGGCCTTAACGACCACGGTAACTGCAGAATAGCGTTTCACTTTACCTCCAGCACTCTTCAACATATATTGACTCACCGGCGGAATGGCTTCTACTTATTGTGGAGTCTGTTCAGTGGTCATCATAGTTACGCTATGCAAACAAAGAGTCGCAGTTACTCTTTTCCACATAGTCTTGAAATGGCACTGCGCACTCTTCTCGCATTGAAAGGTCCACCGATGCTGGTGCTACTCCCTAAACTACTACCAAGCTCAAGACCAGAGCGATGTGCGTGGGGGAAAACACTTGTGAAAATTCGTCCATGATTACTTTTTACGTATGATTAGCATGGAATCGAACATGATATAATATTTGTTTCTGGATTTTAGGGTTATTACGGCAGATTTCGTTAAGCATGAATGTTAGTGGTGAGATCAGGACTACCAATTTCTTTGAGTACACCGGATCTTTGAGTATGTTAGGGGGGGGGGGGGAGCTATGTTGTTGTCCTGCTTACGGATTTGGCATCCGTGATGACTTCTTTAAATTAGGAGCAAAATCTGTTACTTTTATGCCTTCGAAGTGTGGATACGGTAGCGCAGTCGGAGTAGGTGCCGGCTGTCGCATGCGTTCGATTCCAGTCTTCTAGTTCGCATCTACCGCCCAGGCCAGCAAAGCCTTCCATCTCTGCGAAGTCGGTAAATTAGTACCAGACTTGTCTGGAAATGGTACAACATTGATTCGTGCATCGGCTGATTACTACAAGTCATTGTATAGATCAAATACGCATTAAGAACGTCCCCTTGAAAACTTGTAGATGTAAAAGCAGGGCGCATGCAGGGCTTGTCCGGGGGGATAAAGCACTGACGTTTCTATCGGCTGGTGTAACTGTTCCTTGCTTGAACAAAGTGCACATTCTATTTGCCTCCACGACATCACGTAGAAGTAGAAGGCGTGGCGTATCCCAAAAGGAAATGATTAACGCCGTTATCTAATTTTTTTATCCTTTGCGAACAAATCACTTCAAACATCTCTACAGACGTGAATGTTAGTTGTGCTGGATTTGCTCGAGAATGTGCCGAAATTTCAAATAAATAGTCTTCTCGGAGAAAAAACAATGTGCAAGAAAATTTGCCTCGACGATGATCGAACATCCTCAATCGAGATTACTACCACTGCGCCTAGGCTTTCGGTGATGGTGATTAACTCTGGCTGACCATGACACAAAACACTGCGCAATTTTTGTTCAAGGGTCTATGATCAGCATTTGAAACCTTCGCACGTAGTCTATCTATCTCCTCGTGGCCGCACCATGAACTGAATCCATCCGTGGCCACATCTCCACAAAAACTATTTGCTACGCCATACCAAACTAGTGCTATGAGTTGTATGCGATTTTTATAGCTCCTCTGAAACGGAAAATTTTTGGGCTATGTAACAACTACTGGTCCGCATTTTCTATGTGGGTGATGAATTTGAGCCGAGGGTTTTCAACTTTTCAAGCGGCAGTTTTATTGTGACTAAAAGTATGTACATCAGGTGTCATTGAAGGTATCGGAAATGTGTCTTCGAAATCGTCAGCGGAATTCAATTTCCACGGCGACCCGGAAGCCGCTGCAATTGTGCTCCGCAAGTTGGCTTCTCGGCTTGTTGTGGTTCCGTGGGAGGCTTTCTTTCTTGAGGGACCTAAGGTTGGTGGATGATCTATGGACTGATCTATACCAAGAGTAGATGAACACCTATTTTACAGCACGAAAAGGAGGTGGATTTCAACGCTCATCTAGAGTACAACACCGAGCTGGCATCATTCCTGAGAGCGGCCACAAGCAAAGGTGAGTTAGTCTGAAGGGGCTGTCAGTGTTCCCCTCCATCTGCTGCGAATCGCGGTCACATTTCCTTGAACCGCTTTTCGCATTCCTTTCCCTTACAACACTTCTACGCCTTCTATTAAGGACGAGCAGCGATGAAGAAGAACGGAAGGCAGTTCTCGTACTGCGACGAAATAGCCGTTGCCGTAGCGATTGATCAGGAGAAGGTCGCTCGCAAGACAATCGAGCTGAGGGTGAACGTCGAACTATCTGGAAAATACAGCAGGTCCGTCAGACTTCTAGGAAAACCTATAAAGGCCGTTATTCAAGCTGCTGCTGCCTTCCCTAATAGGAACGTATTATAATTACAGATCCCCTCTAAAAACGTTGCAGTACCAAAGTTCTATTAAACCTTCAGAACCTTCAATTAGAATAATCACAATTGTGGTACGGAAAAGCCTCAGTACTGCTATTTTGAGGCTCCTAGAATTTATAAACATTTGCACGAATGCGCAGTCCCATCTCGCTATAATGCAATTGTAAGTGGGTTATGCTTTGGGCTGCGTTCGCCATAGCTGCTCGTTTTCGTATGGCCTTGACCTCTAAGTGCCTGTGTTTCAGGGGCCAAATTGTTGTCGACTGGGTTGACGTGCTGTGGAACAACGAGGATGCGGAATACACCGCTGCTCAAGGAAAGATGATCGACAGGATTGCAACTCCTATCAAATTTGTCGTTTCGTATGACGTCCAGGTTGTGGACGACTGGATAAAGATGGCCGTCAAAGGCGACAAAGAGCCTTTATCAAGCCATGAGTAGGTCCTGGGTTGGCAGTGTGGGAGGTCCTGTGCATTTTATTCAGGTTCGCTTATTCGCTTAGCTGTTCCACAGAATATCTATTCGACTGCTGATAAACGCTTCTCGGAAGACTGTTTATCGTCTTTAAAGGCTCTCGGTTATCAGAGTGGTAACGATATAAGAAAAACAAATGCACAGTGTGGTTGGAAGTCATTTTTAGTATGGGTGATGATCGAGAATGCCAGACTTCCGTTGTTGGTCTAACCGTTGAACCAAAACCTGAGCGGGTAGGTTCTCCTTTTCACAGAACTGCTGAAAAGGATGACGGAGCGGAACTATTCCAGGTAGATCCCTGGCTTGTCAAGTCTGACTTTTATCATGGCTATTTGCCTAGAGAAGACATAGTTTACTTGTTAAAAAAGCATGGTGATTTCCTTGTAAGAACCAGTGAGGTTAGTGCTTTTGTGCTTGAAGGAAGTCGATGGCGGCCAAAAACTGAAAGGTTAAAGGTTGACACCAAGTCAAAAATTAAGAAGAAGGAAACAGTTGTGTCAGTTTTAATCGATCCGGATGGGAAGTTCGAAGGTATACCTCCGACCGACGAGAGCAAGCAGGATATGGTTCGTCTCAGCCATCATCTCATTTCAGCTACATAGATCTGCTCTGCTCTCGGCCATAGACGAACAAGTGCGAAATGTGGAATATGACTATAAATTATACCGGGCGCAGAGCGGCTCGGAGGGGATCACCTTGTGTTAAGTGGTTATCCGCTTTGATACAAAGACACATGAATATCCAACTACATCAGAAGGCCCTAGTTCAGCTCACCACTGTGGTCGAACACATCAGTGCTGTATGGAATGTCTAATATCGTGCAACACAGAACGTCGTATAGAGTTGCCTTACAAGTTGACCTCCTTCGAGCCTTTTGCGCCTTATAACGATCACAGCATAGCGAATGGTAGGAGCTAACTTAATAATTGTCTCTTTTTAGTCTTCCAACTGTTTCAAGAGCTCTTGTAACTCACTAGCTAATGCAAGAGAAAAATTTGAGTCGCGGCTATTCTTCCTCCGCTACGCCGGAAGCGCTCAGCGCACGTCATAGAAGTGAGCCGCAGTCTTTTGCTGTAGCGCCCTCCTAGATTAGAGATCGCGCGTTAGGCCTATGGTATACTCCCGTCCGCTGCCGCGACGCGGGAGTGCGATGCGCGTCGCGAGCCGTCGCCGTCGCTGAGGCTGACATAGTTCACGCAGTTCTGCAGACGGAGACTTGTTCAGAATTTTAGCGAATCAGCTGATTCAGTGCATTTTTTCCCCGGATCCCTTGTTTTCTCAGCCTTTTCGTTCGTGATTTCGCGTTTTTTCCCGTTTTATCGCCTTCTGATCCGTACGCCGTCGTAGGGTTGTTGCTTTCAATGGTACTTCGTGGATGTCGTGTTTTACAAGGGGGGTTTCCGTCATGGCTGTGTGGACTCATGCATTTCTTTTGTTCCTCATGCAATCCACAGGCGCGGAAACCCACGTTTCTGTGCTGGACACGACACGAGAGGCTTCTCGTGACGTGCCCAGCACGGAAACGTCCCAGCTGTGGCCCAATTTTTCAAAAGTGATGTTTTACAAGGGGGGTTTCCGTCATGCCGTCAAAAAACGAGTCATTCAATTGGCACATTTCTGTGCCGGACATGTCAGAAGAACCTCCCTGAGACTTGTCCGGCACAGAAGTGTGGATTTCTGTGCCGTCGAGGAGGTTCACAGGCGAAACAAATGCGACTATCGGCACAAAAGTGAGAAAAATCGGCCTCGAAAAACACCTTCTCAAAAAACGAGTCGTTCAAGCCGTCGAGAAAACCCAAAATGAGTCATGAGTCATGGTGAGTCATGGTCACGAACCAATGAAGTGTCGAAATAAGTGAGCTGAAGTGCATAGAATAGGGCACGACAGCGCTCCCTCCTCCGCGACCATCGCTGCCCGTCGCTCGTCGCAGCGCAGTGCACTGCGACGAGCGACGGGCTGCGACGGCCGTCGCACGGGAGTATGTTTCACTACCGCGACGCGGAGGTATAACATGCACTCTGCGCTCTGCGATGCATCGCGGGAGCGATGGCGCGTCAACCGGCAACCGCGCCCCACTGCGCCGTCCGCCACTGCAGCGAGGGCGCGCCGTTGACAGTTGCCCGCGCCCGTCGCTGGAGCGACGCGGGAGTATACCATAGGCCTTAGCGTCCACGTTGAGATTCGGTCGATCTCATAGAAATGATTCTACCATGCGGCCACAATTTCTACACCGTAACCTTTTAGGCGTTCCTTCGTACACTCCATCGCGAACGTTGCTCCTCCTAGGCTCTTATGTGATCTTCTCTGCCTTGACTGGAAGGTCACTTCCCCAATACCTACAACTGTTGATTTTTTTCGTTGTTCGGGTATCACTTCACCATAAACGTGCTCTGAACACCTGGTACTAGGCAAGGAGTGATATCGAATTAATCGCTAACGCAACCGCCCAGTGCAGTGCCGACGTGGAGAATGGGTTCTTGATGACTTTGCAAATACCAATATCTGTATTTATGAAGCCGATAAGGTTACGATAAGCGATAAGGTTACGGTGTAGATTTTATGCCCCGTATGGCAAAATCGTGCTTGTGTCGATCTCTTATGCGCTTGCGGTGGTACTCGCAGCAAGCGAATCGTGGTGCAGTGGATAAAGGCACGCTTCATGTGGAGGGAGGTAGGGGGTTCGTTTCTCCTGCATTGTGGCACACTTGCATTTCAGCTGTCTACTTGGGATTTTAGGAGCTTTAACGTGTACGTTCTTTTGATGCATCTTTTGAGCTTTTTTCCAGCCGTATGCGCTTCGCCGCTCGAAGAGCGCAGAGCCCAGCCCTGGACTTCACTGAGCGACGAAAGCAGTTTCCAAACGGGCAGCTTTGGTTTCACACACACTGGAGTCCCTTCCCTAGAGTGTTTCTGCGCTCTTTGAGAACCCAAGCTACGCACTCTCCTTGAGCGCGCACGGCTAAGAAGGAAAGATTCCGCGCTCTGTCGCAAGGATGCGTGAGAATATTTCGGCGGGTGCGTGCGTGAGATGAGCGCTCTCGATGTAGCGAAGGAGGAACAACCGCAATCAAAAATTTGAGGCTAGTCTGCATTCACAGAGTGAACACAGTGGATATCCATGGCATCCGGGAATCGTCGAGTATCATGCACCTCGCAGTACACCTGCAAACGAGTAGGAGAGTTATACGATGAATGTCAAATCGTGCGTATATTTCTCCCTCCTAGCTGCATGCCCGGAGTTTAGCAGTAGATGAATCCGGCCCTGCTCCCATGTCTGAACTTACCGTACAATATGTTCGCATTCGTACGAAACTGCAAGTATTATACTTCCATGAACTCTTATCATATCACAGCCAGTCAGCCGGCTGAGCAGCTGCACTGAATTCCGGCTTGAGGTATGCTTCAGAAGGTGGTCGTAGAAGGCGGAGTGGCGTTCTACCCCCGCTCTTTAAACAGAGGCGTGGCAAATGTCTGCGTCTCCACTATCTCGTAAGGCAGCCACTGGACTCTCGAGCAAGCCTAGGTGGTTGGGGGTGGGCGGGCAAGTGGGAAGAGTAGGTGGAACGCTCGTCCCCCTCGTAGAATAGGCAGCACCAACAGTGATCTATTCTCGACAGATGTTGCTGCAATGCGCGTGGGGGGCAGCCCATGGACTTCCAGCTCCTTTAACGTGGGAGTCGAATGTGGTGTCGTGGAATTTTCCGCATTGTATACAACGGTACATATGTGTTATGCAAGTTGCAACGAGAAGGGCCTAAGTCGGACGCTACGTCACGCCTGAACTGAACGGGTAAAAACTCATGGCGCTATCCGACTAGAGGTGGGCGTAGAGATTTAGCAGAAAAAAATATATAGCTAATTATACAATTAAGGATTGTAGAAAAGCTCACCCTTTCGCAGGAAGCCTGCAATTCAACGAAATATCACCACCTATTTATAAAAGAGTTTGTCCGTGGAGTGATCTAACCTAAGTGAGGTACGCCGCATCATCCACAGTGAGGGCGGTGATGATCTAACCTGAATGAGGTGGGCCTCATCATCTACAGCGTGGGCAAAATTTGCTATTGAACGTGGGATGTTGCTTCAGCAGGGGAACGCAGCCCTTTACTGCTTAACACAACAGCACTTACGCGCGTTTCTGAGCGTCCAGATTCAGAAGGCGACTTTGTGCTATTAGCATGAGAAGACTACTAAAGCGGTAAGGGTAAAGGGGGACTTTGAGGGTGGAGAACCGACGGCGATCAGGAGGAGCATCATGATGGTCGATGGGGAGAGCAATGAAGCAGGCCAGGAGGTGGCACCAAGAAGAGTTTAGGCAATATGTAGGTATCATTAGGGAGTTAGCAATCAGGGAAGGGGGGACAGTAAGAAGGATCAGCAAGGGGATCCATTACCATTAAGAGAGACCGGATTTATATTAGGTTGTAACGAAATAAATGGCACTGAACCACTGTAAATTTAAACAGTTAATATCTCGGCTTGTAGGCAAGTTTATTAATCAAAATAACACCCCTCTGATTCTACACATCTTTGCCAAAGTGACACAAGCTTTTTCATCCCAGTAGCATAAAAATCAGAAGTTCTGGAATTGACGAAATCTTAAGGCACTTTCGGCATCCTGTTGGTAATTGAATATTTTCCCTACCAAGAAGTCGCCAAGATGCTTGAAGAAATGGTAGTCTGTTGGAGAGAGGTCGGGAGAAAACGGAGGATGTGGTAGAGTTTCAATGCTCAGCTCATTCAATTTCTGCAACGTCATTCGTGCTACATGGGGGCGAGGATTGTCGTGCAGAAGGAGAACTCGCCTTCGGTTTACCAAGGCCGGCCGGATATCCTTCAACTTTTTCATCATTTCTTCAAATTCAATGCAGTACTTCTCTGCCGTGATGGATTCACCGGGAGGGAGCAAGCTGTGGAGAATAATTCCCAGCGAACACCACCATACTGTCACCATTACTTTCTTTTGGTGCAATTCCGGCTTCGCAAAAACCTTGGGGCTCTCATCGCTGTCCACCCACTGTGCCGATCGTCGCCTGTTGTCGTACATTATCCATTTCTCGTCAAAGGTTACGATGCGATCAAGGAATGGGTCCGTTTCGTTCCGTAGAAGCAGTGCGGACGAGATCTCATATCGTCGGTTTCTTTGCTCCTCAGACAGCTCGTGAGGCACCCTTTCCAGCTTTTTGGTCTTTCCAATTTCCTTCAGATGCCGGGCAGCTGTGTTGTGACAGATGCCAAGAACCTTCGCTATCTCCCTGGCACCTTTGTGTGGATCCTCCTCTACCACATCTCTCAGCTTGCCCTCATCAACATCACTCTCCCACGACCTTCATGTTCTTCCAAGCTCTCATCTCCATTCCGGAACTTCTGATACCAACGATACGCCGTCCGAATTGTGGAACATCCTTGACCGAATGCGGCGTTGATCTTCTCGTCCGCCTCCTTAGCTGTAGTGCCCAGCTTGAATTCATACAAGTAAATGCCTCGGGTTACCCTTTTGTCCATCTGCAAAAAAGTCAATAAAACTCTAAAGTTTTCCCACTTTTACATAGAAAATTTGGTACTCTTCGGTAGAGCAAAGTTTGCGCTTCTAAATGATATGCCACGTGTTACGGTTGGTTCTTGATCAAACGCGTAAAGACGCGCCAAAAAATGGCGCGAGCCAGTGCCATTTAATTCGTTACAACCTAATAGGATGTGACACCGATGTAAAACAATGGGCGGTTCGCACGCCGTCGTCGTGTCGTGAGCGTGGGAGGCCTACTTAATTGGGGTAGAGTAGTAGGAAGGATATCCTTCCTACTACCCTACCCCAATTAGGGGGGGGGGGGGGGGGGGAGGAGGAATCTACCTGAAGAAGGGAACTGGAAACGGGACCAGGACGGGGAGCCAACAAGAAAGGAGCCGTAAGGGAATTCATACGGAGAACAAGGAATCTGCCATTTGCATAGCCTCTTCATACTCGACACAGCGGCGACTGCGCGCGCTTCTGAGCTGCTTCCGGATCCAGAAGACGGATCCCCTACGTCGCGCAGCAAGCGTTCTGATTCTGAACACGTGTCACCGACCGTGCCGTGAGCATGGGAGGACCACTAGGGGGGTGGTGGAGAAGAGCAGTAAGGAGGATCTCTAGGATGGACCAGAAAAGCGACCAGGAAGGAAAGGAAGAGCCTGGAGGAGAGGCCAGGACGTGGAAACCAGCAAGAAGAGACCAGTAGGTGTCAATATTGGAAACAAAGAAGTAGGCCAATAGTTGGGACCAGGAAGGTGGGAGACTAAAGAGGGAGAGTGAAGACCAGAAGGCGGACTAGCAATGAGATCCAGTAAGAAGAAACGAGAGAGGCAAGCCTGGCTTCGGAAGACATGTCAACGTCAACCTCAAACGGTAGGTGTTTAGCATGAGGACGATTGCGGAAGAACAACCTGAGGGACAGAAGTACTGCACAACGCAAACCAATGACATTACTGGCCGGTCAGGAAAGACCGTCTATGATGAAGGTACCGAAGTGGTTAAGGGCTTGATGCCGATAAAGAACGCACCAAGTCCTAGGTGCTAGCCAATTTTATGTTTTACAAAAACAACTTTCCATAGGTCAGTGATGCTACAAAGTCGCGCGAAGAGCGCTAGTGCGAGACACGCCGCTAGGCGTGTCGGAGCACTTGTGATTAAAAATTCGGTAAAGAGGAAAGAGTAGAACAGTTGTACAAGTTAAGGGAATTACTCGAAAAGTCGTGGAATGAGATTAAAGAGCAGTCTAAGGACTGCAATACGGGATCTGATAAGAGAGACCCAACACAGGAAACAAAACGAATTGAAGAGGAATCGAAGTCACAGAATTAATGAAGTCAGCAAACTCATTAAGAGCGTAAGGGCAAAAGTATTAAGGGGGGGGGGAAGTAATGAGACAAATTGAAAAAATTCTTTATCTCTTTGTAACTCAATTACAAATCAACGATGCTGAGGAACGTGTATGCCATTGAAGTCAATGACTAGCTGCCATCGCTCCGCCAACTTCCCGATCCCATCCTTCCAGAAGTGCTTGGGCCTGGTGTTGATCAACTGCTCGATATGATTGTCAAGGACTGCTTGGGTTATTGTGTCCCTTCCGACCAGGAAGTCCCTAGGCCCAAGAAATGGTGGTAGTCGCATGAAGAGATATCTGGCGAATACGGTGGGTGAAGCATGTGAACGTAGCCCAGCTGGGCAAGCTTATCCGTGGTCACTGTTCCCGATGGGGTGCGGCGTTGTCGAAGAAGAGGAACTTCTTGACGCGTCTGCGACTGAATAAGTTCGAGTCGCAGGTCCATCTCTTCTATTTCGTTTACCATGGCCTTGGAGTCCATCGTCGTGCTTTATGGTAATCAGCTTCCAGTATACCGGTCCATGGGCGCAGACCCAAAAGCTCTGAAGGTGTTTCTCGCCGTGAACATCTCGCCGAACGGAGATCAGTAACGGGTCAACAGGCCTCACCCAGACTGGCTGCTTGGCGGGGTTAAGGTAGAAGACGTACTTCTCATCCTGCGCTAACATTGAGTCCTCGGGGTTGGGAATACCCCGCCATGAAGCGGGACAAACGCTGAAGAAGAAGAAGAAGGGTCGGAGAGCCATCATGTAGCACAGCCCTACGTGGTTTTTGAAGCCGGATTTTTTCTTGTGACAATGTTGTGTTCTACCCTTACAGAGAACACAGGTAGGTCATTTCTGATGTAAATGGACAAAGACCTGCCTTGTTATCGGCGTACTACCACTGAGTAGGGTGTGACCTCCCCCCCCCCCCCTCGACCCTATTTGCGCCCTTAATTTTGTCCACGTATATTTGGTTAAGTAGTTCGGGTCTCTGACCGAATTGCGCGGTAGGCTGCAACCGTCTCCTGTATTTCCTCCTTTTTCTCATTCACTATAATCGTGGACGTAAAGTTCACCGATATCGCGCTACGGTGCAATCCTAGTTGGTGGCCGTTCCTAAACGATATACCTGAAGTTGCTCAATATTGAAGTACATTGACCATACCATTGAAGTACATTGAACATACCATTCTTTAGAGAACAGCTGCTCTGAAGAAATCGAAATAACTAACCCGGGAAACATGAGGATATATCTACCACAATATCACTGAGTTAGTTGCCCGAGCTGTAGATGATGAGGCGTATCTCACGCAAGTTAGAGACCTGCGTGAGATACGCCTCACCGAAACCCACATGTTCTGTCCAACGAGGGATTCTGCTGCAGCCGAGGAAGCACAGCTTCCTTCTGATTGTCACAGGAGCATCTGGCTGCGCCTTTGAGCGTCCGGTTCCAGAAAAGGGCCCCCTACGCGCGTAAGAAGCGTCTGGAGTCAGAAGAGGTGACACCATCGCCACGACGAGCGGCCGCATTCAGAATTCAACATAAAATGTTGCTGCAGCCGAGGAAGCGCAGCCTTCTCCTGCTTGACACAGCGGCAATTGCGCGCGTTTCTGAGCGTCCTGATTCCGAATATGACACCGCTTGCCGTGAGCATGGTAGAACCACTAAGGGGATGATGGAGAAGGGAAGTAAGGTGGACCTCTAGGACCAAAAGAGTTATCAGGAAGGAAAGGAACAACCTGGAGAAGGGACAGGGAAGGGAAAACCAGTAAGAAGAGGCCAGTAAGGAGGTCAATGGTCGGCCAGGAATTAGGACCAGGAACGTGGGGAGGGAAGGGATGGAAGTCCAGTAAAGGCGGACCAGGAATTAGATCCAGTAAGAAGAAACGAGTGAGGGGAATCTGGCGTCCGGATTCGGAAGGCGTATCAACGATATCCGGAAACACTAGGTGTTGGCATGAGAACGGTTGCTGAAAAGCCACCTGAGAGCAGAGGTACTGCGCAGCACAGAGCAAATGGCACTAAACGACCCTTAATTTGGCAACATTTCGTGTCCAAAAGTAAAATTGTTGGAAGGTACCCATCGACTAGGCTCATGGTCACCGATTTCGCCCAAGCTCCATAGTAATACGAAAAATAGATGATTCGTGATTAGCACCCTAAAATAACCCTCCCCAGGCGACGTTTGGGCGAAATCGAATTATGACCTCGACAGCACCCGAACCTACCGTAAATGGTCGAAATTTCAAAAACGGATGTCAGATACGCGATTAGCAACCTTATTACCCCCCTCCCGTGGTAGATCTTTGGTCGAATTTTTTTCGACCTCTCGAGTCCTGAACGTACAATAATAGTGCCATCAATTTGCTATACTTTTTTGTTCTGTTGGTTAGGGAACCAACACAAAAAGGGCATAGCGAAATGACTCATCCTGGTGTGAAATCTCCTACTTCACACCGAGCCTGCCGCAGCTGATCGCGCCACAACTATACCTTTGTCCTTTTCGAACTTCGAATAAATTCGAATTTCGAATATTCGAATATTCGACTATTCGAAGAAAGTTCAATATTCGAATTATTCGTTTATTCGAATATTCGAGAAAGTCCAATATTCGAATTATTCGTTTATTCGAATCTTCGAGAAAGTCCAATATTCGAATTATTCGTTTATTCGAATATTCGAGAAAGTCCAATATTCGAATGTTCGTTTATTCGAATATTCGAAGACATCGAATTTCGAATATTCGAATATTCGAATATTCTTTATCAATCTCTTAACAAGTTAATGGCACTCTTCGAAAACCAGGGAATTGTGACCTTTCGATAAGAACGATGTGTTGTTTCGCACGTCATTCAAAGTGGTCTAATTGTGTGTATGCAATCAGACAAGGGAAGGGTCTGGAGCGTGTGTCTGAAAGGGGAGAGCGAGTCATATAGGGAGAATCCCCACCCCTCAATTGTATAAAAATGTGTTTATTTTTTGCCAAGTCGTTAAACACAAGGAGTAGGGAGTCCGTTACAATGGAATTTGTGGGTCTTGTACGCCCGCGATGCTCCTGCCGGCAAGTGGCTCGGAGCGCAGACGTTGTTTTACGGGAGGGAGGTTGGAGGGTTCGATTCTCCTGCTCTGCTACATTTTTGCATTTCATATGTTTGGTTGAGAGTTGAACGATTCTGACATCTATACCATTTTCAGATGTTTTTTGCCCACTTTTCCAGTTGTATGCCGTGGAGAATAAATTTCTTGCCACTTGCTCATTACTGACGGTTTTTTTTACCACAAGGCAATGAGAAAGCTACTCAACCATGTATAAACGTTCAACACCAGTGATGCACAGGCCATGCATGAAACAGATGCGCTGGTCACAATTGGACAGCATATAAAAGCTACAGGCTCCTCACAGGTATACCAGCGACACCACCTTCAATGTCATGATAACAAATCCGTTCGCCTTCAGCTACTCGCAGCTACCCGCAGCTTCAACATCTACCTTCAGGATGTTGTCCCTTTTTTCATGTCAAAAGGAGGGTCGTGCGCAATGACGTGGGAGTGAAATCATTCCACCCGAAAACGTTATCATATGTCCACTGCTTGCTAGCCTCTCCACGTCTATCAGTTCATCTTGCGGATCCCAATCTTCCTCTTCTTTTTCCACCACTTCCAGCCGTTGGTCTTCGTCAACTTCAAGTTGGCGTGCTTGGAGTCCTTGAATATGCTGGCCATCCGCTCGGCCAGCTTGATTTCTTCCCTCGAAGGTTACTTGTCTAAAAGTGGGACACACTTCAGCGTGAGCAGGTGGATCACCACTCGACCGTCGGCGGGCATTGTTGGTGTTAGGCTCTAGAAAACCTTCAGCAGACCTCTGATTTCCAGGTGACAGGCAGACATGAGGAAAAGAGTGTATCGATGCCGTTTAGCTTAATTTGCGGGATCCGCACACCTCGTTTCTTCATTTGAACGCCGAGCAGGTTGGTTTTTCCCGGGGTCATCGATCCGTCTAGGGAAACAAACTGTGAGGAGCCTGTAGCCTCTATACGCCGTCCGTATTGTGACCAGTACTTCTTCTTCATGCACGTTGTGCCTGTGTATCATTGATGTTGAACGTTTATACATCACAAGTGCTCCGACACGCCTAACGGCGTGTCTCGCACTTGCGCGCTTCGCGCGATTTTGCAACATCACTGGCCTAGGGAATTTTTTTGTAAAACTTGAAGTACGCTAACATCTAGGATTTGCTGCGTACTTTGTTGGCATCAAGCCGTTCACCACTTCCGTACGTTCATCATAGGCACCCTCTCCGGACCGTCCAGTATATATTGGATCCGAATGAATCATTTTCGGATATCCGATTCGAGTAATTCAAAAATCCAAGGTCCGCGAAATTGCCCTTATCCGAATAATTCAAAAAACTGGAGTCCGCGAAATTGTCATTATCCAAATCGTGCAAAAATCCGGGGTCCGTCAAAATAGCGTTATCCGAATCATTCATTAATCCGGAGATTTGGTCGAATTCAATGTATTTAATGAAAATCATTTTCGGATATCCGATTCGGATAACCCGATCCGATTCATCCAAAAATCCGGGTACGCAAAGTCGCCGTTATCCGAATCATCCAAAAACCTGGTGTCCGCCAAAATAGCGTTATCTGAATCATCCAATTATCCGAAGATTTTCTATCGGATCCGATGTATACCGTCCAGTAACGCCATTGGTTTGTGCTGCGCAGTACTTCTGCCTTCAGGTTGCTCCTCCGCAACCGTTCTCATTCTAAACAGGTTGGGTCACCTCATGTCGTTGACACCCTTCCAAATCCGGACACCAGGGGCTGGATTCATCAAAGTTACTGCAGTAACTTTGATGAATCCGGCCCCTGGTTCCCCTAACTCGTTTCTTCTTACTGGATCTAATTGCTGGCCCGCCTTTACTGGTCTTAACCTCCCCCCCCCCTCCCTGGTCCCAACTCCTGGCCCACTTCCTTGTTTTACGAGCGGTCACTCGTCACACGACGTCGGCATCACCTCTTCTGGCTCCAGAAGCTTGTAGCGCGACGAAGATGACCTATCTTCTGGATCCAGGTGCTCAGAAAGGCTCGCAGTTGCCGCTGTGTAGAGCAGGAGGAGGCTGTGCTTCCTCTGCTGCAACAATATCCCATGTTGAACGGCAAACGTTGCCCGCGCGAGGTACGCAGAGGCGTACCTCGCGCGGGTAAAGTTTTCCGTTCAACATGGGATAATGCTGAGTTCTGCCGGTCGTCGTACGACGACGATGTGACCTCTGCTTCCTTTCTTTTCGATCTTCTGACTCCAGACGGTTGTGGTGCGACAAAGAGTACCCGCCTTCATTCAGGCACTCAGAAACGCGCAGACGCCGTTGTGTCAAGCAGGAGGAGGCTGCGCTTCCTCTGCTGCAGCAGCATCTCATGTTCAATTTTGAATGCGATCCCTCGTCGTAAGACGACGGTGTCTCCTCTTCTGACTCCAGACGGTTGTGGTGGACGAAGGGTACCCGTCTTCTGGATTCAGGCACTCAGAAACGCGCACAGATGCCGTTGTATCAAGCAGGAGGAGGCTACGCGTCCTTCTCTGTAAAAACAACCCATGTTGAACGGCAGACGTTGCCCGCGCGAGGTACGCGGAGGCGGCGCAAGGGGTTCCATGATATTGCGGGTGGTTCAGCGAGGCTTATCTCAGCCAGGTTTCCAACCTGAGTGAGATACGCCTCATCATCTACAGGGCTGGGAGCTAACTCAATTATATAGTGGTAGATTATGTTGAACACCATAGCATGCAGCTGGAAAAAATAGTGGAAAACCTCTGAAATGGTATAGACGTCAGAATCCATCAAATCTCAACAATCAGTTGAAACGCAAAAATGCAGCAGCGCAAGAGAATTGTACCCTTGATCTCCCCCGCATGAAGCAACGTTTCTATCCACTGCGCTGTGACCCGCTTGCGGCAGAGGTATCGCAGGCATACAAGACCGCCGAACTCGTGAGGCGCCGATTACATTGTAACTACAACGACCCCCTACTCCTTGGGTTTTTTCTTGGCAAAAAATAAACACATTTTTATACTAATTGAGGGGCGGGGATTCTCCCTATGTGACTCGCTCCCCCCGTTCAGACATACGTTTCAGAATCTTCCCTTGTGAGTCGACGAGAGGTAAGCGCAGGCAAGCGCGGACCTCCGCTGCGTCCCTGCTTCCTTGCGGACTGCCGTCGAGCGCCCTACGGCCCGTCACGTGGATAGCAAGTGAATCTGGTTATGGCTGTTCAATGACGTCTTTGCCTTCGGTACTACGGGAGAATCTCCATTTTTTATTTCTACCCCAAGTACAACGACGGAACGACTAAATTAGGGAGGTAGTACTTTCTGGAGCCTGGGAAGCTCCTGCTTTCTGCCAGCAAAGACGTTAAAGAAGAAGAGAGGGAGAGCAATGGCTATGGAGTACAAGAGCCAGTCATACTCCGCTTCCTATGAAAGCGAGTCATCCACATTTTCGCTATAACACTGTCCAAGTGGTAGTGTCTTACCAGATTAGAGTCCAACCATGGACTTCGGGTCTGTTTGCTTATAAGTGAAGCGAAGCCCTTCAACGGAGCCAGAACGCAGACTGAATGCCATTCATGAACCTCCAATGTGCCTCTTCTTCACAAGATCACCTTTGTGTTACTTCTTCGTCTATGCTAGCCTTTCTTTTTATCACGTAGAAGCTTCGGTATAAGCTAAGGAAAGACAGTAACCTGTGGAGCAAGATCTAGAACAATCTAGCTCTGCATATCCAACGTGTCTCTCTCTTCTCGGTGTACACAATTCTTAGGGAAGTAAAGGGTGCTTCATTGCCATTATACCTTTGTCATCGCCCTTTGGTCTCGTGAAGGAAATGGATGGAGCAGCCGTCACAGCGCTTGAAAAACTGCCTCTGAGCCTGCACACCGACTTCTACTGCCTCGGTTCGGTCCTCAGCTCGCCCTCGCCTCGCTCGTTGCCCTCAGCCTCAGTAGCGCTTATCACTCACTGAACTCGCCACACTCCACTCGATTAGCCCCTATTTAACGTAAGAGTAGCGGGAGTATGTCGGTCACGGGACAGGAGATCCATTGATAGAAATCGATGCACCGCAATTGATAATTACCGATCCTTTTCGCGTTAACTAACTGGTACAAGAGTAATGACAATCTGAAGCCTTCGTATATGCCGCTCTTTCAAACCCAGTTTGTTGTGGGTAATAAAAAATAAGTAAATGTCATTCATTGGGTGACCACAATAAGTGGTGTTCATTTGATTATTAAAATATTCGACAATTCGAAATTCGATTATTCGAAATTCGAAATTTTGAGAATCGAATAACATTCGATCATTCAAAATTCGAAATTTCAAAAATCGAATGTTATTCGATCATTCGAAATTCGAAGTTTTGAAAATCGAATATTATTCGATCATTCGAAATTCGAAATTTTTTCCCAAGGACAAAGGTAAGCCACAACGCGCCCTTCCCTCCAGCGATGCGATTCGCCGAATACCGTAATCCGAAATTCCTTCAAATGTGGTGTTTTGAGGCGGCGGAGTATAAAAGTGGTGTAGTGCTGCTGGGCGGCGCGAAAAATCACTAGCTATGTCGACCGTCACGCTTAGTGAACGGGGTAAAAATAATTAAATGGGCGAGGTTCGATTTATTACAGTCAGATGCTGCACTACGCGGGAGACAACTGATCCATGAGCGCGAAATTTACATCGAAGCGCGTTTCTCCACAGACGACGCGCCGCAGGCGTGGATTGCGTCGGCGTCTACTTGAAAATTCGATCGACGATAACACACCGACGCCGTTTGTCTCACGTTGATTACAACTATTGGTAAAGTTGCTCTGTCGTGGAGAAAAGCACGGAAAAGACCAGCTTGGAATCTACGCTACCTCGCCAGGCTGCGGTCGCAAGGACGACTATGTCGAGTAACAACCACAAGGTGACCTTTTCCCGAATCACTTAGCACTAGAAACTTTGGCACGAGTAGCTAGATGGAGCACACCCCAACATTTCTTCCATTGCCTAATCCTGCGCTCGAGAAGCGCAGAACCCAGCCGTACACTTTGAGAAATGTGAACTGTACGACGTTCCTTCCTTAGCCTGATATATCTAGAATCCTTTTCTAACTGGAGCCGCACCGGAGAAGTTCGGTTGTGGAAAGTCATTTCCTATCTAAATCCTCTCAGAACTAGTGAAAGTGTGGAAAAGATGGGGGCAAAACGCTTCACCAGACAGGCCATATGGGACAAGGGAGGTTTCCGCTCTCGATCGTGTAGGTCTTTTGTGCTCCAAGCTGTAGGAGAGTAACACCCGAAATCGATATGCGGATGGTAACCAGGGACCGGATTCATCAACGATTAAACTCGTGGAATGCGGGGTACAAGGAGTAGAACTACCTATGATGAGGCGTTCATGATTACCCCTTTTTTATCTCTGCCCCTTAAACCCCGCATATTGTCAGGCTTAACTGCTGATGCATCCGGCCCGGATTACCGATTCGAGTGTCGTATTTTCATCCCACTCTGAGAAGAAAAAATATCTGCAAATAAACAAGTGTTGAAAGAAAGCTGATTGAAGCATAGTAATAGTTAATAGGAGAGCGAAAATAGTAAAATAATGACCTAAATAGAAGGGTACTAAGAGCACAAAGTTTGACTAGATACATGCGCAGCTGGGCAATCTAATATTCCACATGCTCGATCTGCTTATGTTCGACAAGGAAATGATGAAGAGATGTTTGTTTTGTTTTTGGATAATTGCCTAACTTTTTTCAGGTGCGCAATGTAATTGTCTATCATAAGCGACTCCGGTACTACGTTGAACATACAGTCCAATTCGAATTCATGCGGGACCTCTTCACGTACTATGCGTCACATCCTGTACGCATAAATAATGTATGAATGCACTACCTTGCAGTGAAATGGATGTTCCGTTGCTGCAGATCATTCACTATTCCAGTAGCAGCAGAAAGGAGTGCTCTTATGATGATTTCCTGTTACGTCGGCGCACGCATCACTGTAGGAACTCGTTAACAATAACGCCCTTCCGTTAAGGTTGTACCTTCGGAGAAGACTTAGCAGCGGGTATCTCGAAGGCTTATATGTAGAACACTAGGACATACAGCCGGAGATTGAATAGTCACAGACATGTAGTCGTCTCAAGCAAGGAGGGATACATCGCAGGAGCTCTTACCAGGAGACTATCTCAATGATAGGTCGGAACGGCCCAAGTGTTGTATACGGGCAGAATCGCCTCTCTCTGGGAAACAACAAAATTCAAGTCACTCGACCCTAATACAATTCTGCGCATAGTTAGGGACGGCGGAAATTGGGCCACTGGCCGCGTTAGCCCTCTGTCTGCACGCGAAGGGCGGGCTCAACGTGGCTGGAAACGGCGATAATGGGGATTACGCCTTCTACCCCCCGCGCTACTACCGCATGCTCGTCATCGCTGCTTCCAGCCAACTTGAGCCCGCCCTTCGCACGCAGGCAGAGTGTTGACGCCGCCAACGGCCAGCTTCTGTCGTCCCTAACTCTGCGCAGAGTTCTATTGGGGTCAAGATATTTGCATATTTGTTTCCCAGAGAGAGGCGATTCTGTCCATATACAACATTTGGGCCGTTCCGACCTACCGTTGATATAGTCTCCTGGTTAGACGAGTTAACCGGGTGCTCATCTACGTGCTCGCGCCCAGGGGTCTCTAAGACGGCAGTCCATGAACATAAGCTCAACCCAGCCTCTTGGATTAGCTCTAACTAAGGATGACTGATGGGTCAACTTGACCTCCATCTTGGGGCTTATCGCCACTTTTTTCTATAATATCGACGTCTGATTCGTTTGTTTTTGTGGTTCGTAGGAATTAGCCTTGGCGGCATGGTTTGGTCAAAAGCATTCTGGTTACCAATTAACTCGAGGCCCCGAGGATGTTGGAGGTCCCACGGTGGAACTATGCCACCCTCCCCCTTTCTGACACACGATTGTAATCTTTTCCCTTGAACTGCGCTAGCACGAGCTGGATTAACGCACGCCCCTACAACACGTTAACGATGTGTTAAGGAAAGTGAAATGGTCTACATATGGTAGGAGAGTGTGTGCAGTGCACTGCTTGCCTTCCCAGCTATATGTCTTGGTTCACTTAATCAGCTCCTTGCTGACGAATTAGATTTCCTCGTTTTAGGCGGACATATTGCTTAAGAGAGGCGTTGGGCTCGCGAAGTGGGAAATCCAACACAAAAATGTCACCATAGGAAGAATTCTCGGACAAGGGGCATTTGGGGAAGTGAGGAAGGGAATACTTCAGAGGAGATCCGGAAGATCGGTGGCGGTCGCCGTGAAAACCGTAGGTTATACGTTTTCCTGTAGAGAATGGGTACCACTGCTTAACCCACTCGGTTCAAGCGATATTTACTTAATTTCAGCTGAAGTCTGAGTGTGAATTATCGAAGTCGAAAATTAAGGAGATGATGAGAGAGGCACGTATGATGCGGGAGTTGAAGCACCCGAACGTCGTCTGCACCTACGGTGTCGCAGTTCTAGAGCAACCGCTGTATATTATACTGGAGTTCGTCCCTGGTGAGAGCCTTATACAAAAGTTTCTGAGCTCTATGTAGCTATTTTTGGAGCGAAACAAACATCTTATAGTAATGGAGGAATGAGGGCATTCAAAGATTTATTCCGCAATGCTGTGAAGTGGCATCATGCAAAATTGTAATCACAGTATTTATGGAACGTCTCCCACTAGCAAAATAATAAGAATAAATAGTTTAGTTTTTGAGGGCATTGCAACACCACTTAGTTACCACTAGAATGAGAAATCCTTTTAGGAGGAGCACTGGATTCGTATCTACGGAAGAACAAGAATATCGACCGTGATGAACGTCTTCTGATGTCAATGGGAGCGGCTTGGGGGCTGGAATATCTCCATAAATGCTCCATTCTGCACAGAGATATCGCTGCACGAAATTGCCTCTACGACAACGACAAGATTGTAAGAGCAATATCTGTATAGTTCTTTCAATATTAAGACTTTGTCAAATCATTGAAGTCAGACGTCGCTTTTTTAATAATAATAGTTTACGTGATGTGATCGACAATCTTAGAAATGGTACTAGCTTTGGGAAAATGGGTAGCAACCACTGCGTAATCTCTGCCATATGCTGATTTCTTTTAACAGACGCCAAAACTGCGTGACTGCTTCACCTGGTAGTGGGGCCCAACCTATCTTATTATTGTACAGTACCGTCGGCAAACATTCGCCAAAACGCGGCCGTCGGCGGATTAATCCGCCGTTTCCGCCGCTTTGCCATAACTCCCTTCAAACTCGATTATATCAATGAAATGCAAATTGTTGGAATCAGGACAACATGGTCTCACCAACGGCCTAAAGGTCTTTAAATTTTTTTAAAAATTTTGAGTCCGAGATGACCTAAATTAAGCGAGCCTGTAATTATCTTGAGCTGACCCACACTCGCTCCTGAGTCTCGCATGATTATGCCCTCTGACATGTATGGATCTGCTTAGTAGAATTTTTAAAATTATAAGCGATATCGAAAATGTATTTCATACTATTTTCAGGTTTTGCCTCATCAAAGCGATCTGTTTGATATCAAATTTGCCTAGTTTGGCTCCATGTACGTCATTCCAACCATTCTCAACTGCCCTTTTTCCATTTTCGCTAATTAGTTACAACCGTATCAGTTTCGTTCAAGGGCTGATTTTTGCTAATATTTTCGATTGTCAGGGGTGGATTACAAATATGGGTTTTAGGCTTAATTTGATCAAAAGTAAGACAGTAATAAGCCACCAAATTGGCAGTGTGGCGTTCCAAGGAGACATGGCCTGCAAGGGCTACTTCACGCGTGTGGATCTGTGTTTCCACGAGGCAGACCAGTATGAAAGCTGGAAAAGTGGTCAGACACCATGCAGAGATGCTATCTCACAAACACGATGGAGCTGACAACTCACGTCTCGGAGTTTCATTCCCTTGAAAACGAGGTTTCCTTCAAGTCCGACATTGAGATTTGACACTGACGTCTGTCCACACCTCGCAGAGGAGTTCCTACCATTTAGCAAAACCCATATTTGCATTACATTTCGAACATTTTTTCACTCGACCTCAACCTAATTTATTACTTGAGGCAAGTCCGACACTGGAGCCCAGACTGCTGCCGTAATTGCAGTGACCTGACCTGCCCCACCAAGCATCTCCTTTGAACATACAATCGCTGCTTCTCTTCTCTCACTACTCACACTAACCCAACGCAGCGTCAGGCTTGAGATTCGAGAGGCAATGGATAGGTCGTACTGTGACGTCGTCTTTTATCCGATAGGAGTTATCGTGCTCCTCTTCGTTTTGACAGAGGAGTTTGTTGTGTTTTTCGTAGTTTCTAGTACACCTCAAGAAAATCAATTTTTTTAATATCGTTAGTCTTTAAATCAGTGTGGTCCGCCTCAATTTTTGCAGATTCTACCAGAATGTTATGGACGACACATTTTCTACGTGTAGGAGCGACAACTGCATGAGAAATTGTGCTCTATAAAATATGGAGTGTTAATTACTAGTGATCACTCATGCGTGTACTCGTGCTCTCCTTACAAATGTTATTTGATTTTCTGTTTTTTGTTTTTCTCTTAACACAGTAAAAACAAGCTTCGAGCTTCGATATAATTTGGTGGCCGCCTACAAAATTGTCGTTGTTTATGAAAATAAAATTAATTTCTTCCTAAAACAGACAGCATATATAACTAAAATTTTGTCCTTAAATAGACTCAAGTTTTGCTCGATATATAGCGAAAAATTATGGATTTTTGAAACAAACTTCAACATAATGTGAACCTCGATCTTTCCTATTCCAAAAAAGTGTCAAAATAATAAAACCCCAGTGATCACGCAGAATATCGCTACATGACAACTCAATCTTTTTCAACACTTTAAACTTTTTCCTTTTGACAGGAGAAAACTACTTCCGTGACAAGTTAATCCTTCAAATAGGACCGTCGAAGTCAGAGATTGCTGTTGTCTACACTTAAACTGTCGTAAATCGGGAAGCTTGTGATAGTCATAATTTTTAGTCGATTTTTGTCAAAATTTTTTGTGAGGTATAATTTCGTTTTCTAGTTTTGTTTCCTACAGATGGAAGACAATTATTTCCGTGACAAGTCACTCCGGTTCCAACTCAGTCATAGATTCGAAC
>OX375866.1:24783431-24921050 GCA_947359475.1 Heligmosomoides polygyrus bakeri | reverse complement strand
CATGAAACAATAACGACTGCAGTACAAACAGCGAATAAAAGCTACAGGTTCACTGCAGCCTTCTTCATCACATGATCCAATGTCCCTGGGGAATACACATTGAGCTGGGCTATCAAAAGACCCAGGGTGTTCAGCAAGGTACCCGGCCTTGTACCACGCAAACATAATGAGATTCCTGAAGCTGGTATGGCACAGCAAACGGTGAATCAGTGAAATGACCTTAAACGATTGTATGAATTTGCTGTTGCTTGAAAGTAACGCTTAAGGATTTCACGGGGGATGAAAACTTGCCTTCAATATATTATCTCTTTTTTGAACATCGAACGGAAGATCGTGGACAATCACGTGCGAGTGGAATCGCTTAACGAGTGATTTGAAGTACTGGAAAAATCCTACATCGGCTGGTTGAATTCGACTCGTTGTTCCAGGGGGAATCGTTCGTATAGTCAGATTCTTCTCGACCGGTACAAGAGCTGCGATAGCGTCGTGGTTGGAGAAACCTGCCCAGGAGTCGAGAAGAAGGATGCATTGGTCAGGCATATTCGGAAGGAAGACATTCTCAAAGAATGATAGAGTGGTGGTTGAGCTCATCATGTGCGTGCATCCCGCAGTGACGAAAAGATTTTTCGTCTGAAAGATACCCTTTCTAGGAAAGGTACCGTCTGACTCTTGCAGTTGCACGAACAGTGTCTCGCCGAGCTTTCCCGAAGCAAACAAGAGTGGCATCACTGTCAGGCTATGCGTAGTGGCAGATGACGACTGCACTATCCGTATTGTTTCTTTCTCTCCTTTAAATGACAGAGATCTCGGCACCTGTGTAATACACTGCTAAAGAAAATGAGCTTCTTGAGATTTCTTCTAGTGTCTAACTAACCGTGGTTTCTTTGGCCAAGGCTGACTGATCGATATTTATAGCGCATTCCAAAGAAACTTTTTCCATCTCATGCCGTATCTCTTCAACGAACTTATTTGCTGCCTCTTCAATTCTTCCTTGTCAAAAAAGCTTCTCTTCTGCACAAATCGAGTAACTCTGCGATTTGCAAGACCGGCGTGTTTCTTAAACCTATTGAGCCAACTGGGAGAGGCGCAAAAGTTCGTCAAAGGATCTGGCATGTTGCGGTTGATGGCCAAAGCAAACTACATGAGATCTCTATCATGGATGGACACTCCTAAAAGCAGCAGTATTTCTAATCTTTATAGCATTACCCTTTCTATTTGCCAATAATTTACCTAGGTTGATTTTTTGCACCACTTTCTTCTGAAGAGCTTCCACGATCAGCCTCATCTATGTGTCTTTCGCTCCTCTTTGCAAGCCCTGTCAGGAGGGAAAATGAAAATACGTTTGGGAAGTTAGCTTTTAATGTCGCTTTCGTAACTTGAGCTTTACCTTCTTCATAGAACCGCTTTAGCTTAAACCAATCGCGTTCGCTACGAAGAAACGCAAACGAGTGGCGTGTGCTCTTCCTGCTGCGACATGATTTTCTTGACGTGGACCAATGGTATTCTGCCGCAGCCCAAACCTATAGATTATCTTTTTAGTCGGCCAGCATTTACATTAACAGGACCTTTCCTTTACACCATCAGTACAAGAACGTACCTTATCCTCCGGAACTTGGAGGCCACCAGAAAATGTGACAGTTCCTGATCCACCTGCCTGGTTGTATTCTTCGACCTTCTCTTCATTTCCCATTGTCCATTCTGCGTCCACGCCGTCTTCATCAACTTCCAATTGGTCTTCGTCATAGACGTCTTCCAGTTGTTTCTCCTCGAATGCCTTCAGTATGTTTGCAATTCTTCCTGCCAGCTTCTTCTCTTCCCTTGATGGAGGAGCATCCGATGGAGATCCAAATTCCAAAGTCAGGAGATGGATCACCACACGAGCACTAGAAGACATGGTGACCAACGGACACGGTGTAATTGACCTCACCTTCACCCAAGCAGTTGCTTATATTCTGTGGCTGTATCTCGTCCCGTGCGGGACAACTCACGTTCTACGTGTGGGATGTGTAGAGACTTGAGAATAACTAGTGAGAGACTGTAGAATAAGAAAATTAAGGATAAATTTGGTGAAAGTTAATGTTCTATGTTATGTGTAGATATAACGGTGAATACTATGCAAACTGGCTTCTTGCCTGCATCGTTGTCACTGCCTGCGCAACTCTCATCAAAAACATGAGATTTGCAAAAATGCAGAAGACAAGCCTCACCCAGGATCCAACCCCCCAACGTTTCACTCGCAAGTCTGCCACGCTATCCACTCGGCCGTCCGGTCGACACTCACCTTCGGATAAGCAATGAACTCGAGAGTGATAAGATACCAGCCGTCTTGCTTGCTTCACCACTCCATTGTAATGGTGCGGCTTCCAGGGGCCGTAACTCTGCTCAAAGTTGTACTCGGGTAGAGATACTTGCATATTGTTACTTCTCAGAGGGGGGCGCTTCTACCCATATGCACCGCATCGCTGGTTCAGACCTACACTTCAGGTAGTTCCCTGGTTAGAAATGGTACTAGCTTTGGGAAAATGGGTAGCAACCACTGCGTAATCTCTGCCATATGCTGATTTCTTTTAACAGACGCCAAAACTGCGTGACTGCTTCACCTGGTAGTGGGGCCCAACCTATCTTATTATTGTACAGTACCGTCGGCAAACATTCGCCAAAACGCGGCCGTCGGCGGATTAATCCGCCGACGGCCGCGTTTTGGCGAATGTTTGCCGACGGTACTGTAATACCATGACTTCTCCATTCCATATAAAGATCACAAAGCCTCCTCATAACCCATTCTCGAAAAACCAGTAGGTGAGATCAGGAAGGTGGATTCTAATAGTAAGGAGATTTGGTGGACCTGGCCGAACATGGGAGTGTGCCCGAAACGTATTGAAGAAACATCGACTTCGAAATTGAAAGTATCAGATAGATCGTCAGCAGCCCTTACATTTCGTTATGCTCAATAGGAATTTGATTTTATCACTGACTGCAGCTTTTTTGCTATATGGTGTCATCTTTGTTTCTAATAGGTGGAGCACAATATGAACAATATTGAAGTGCTATTTAACAGCCCCATTCAACAATTGGCGGCGGTTTGTTTGTACAACTGTCCGAGTCATTTTTACAAGCATCCATAGACGCATGGCGCATCACCGACATCCCCCAGCGAGCATTCGTTCACGGATTGGTTATCTACCGTCACAATCTGTTAATTTTTGGCAAAAAGCGATATTATCGATGGGTTGCTCAATTTTGTCAACATGTTGTTTCGTTCCACCTTCTACGCTCATTATCACCGTGCTAAAAGATCAATTTGGGCGAAGATTAGGTCTAAAAAGGAAAGATGGACGGTTGCAGCTATGAGCTCTACATGCGCGGTTCGGAGCTAGGCGTCCGAACAGATGTTTGGCGACTGGTAGGGCGCTGAAGGTCTGCTACAAGATACGCAAGCTGCACATTCTATCGACAGACATACTGTGTACAAAAGGGTGGCTTGTTTATTTCTATTACAGCATGTCCAAGTAAAACCTATTAAAATGTTAATAAATGTTGAGCTTCAGGCTGGGTGCCAACCAAGAATATAACACACCGATCGCCTTCTTTTCTTCCTTAGGCCTTACTTTCGCTACACTATAGAGCTGATTTGATTTTACTATTTCAAATAGTATAGCGAAAAATGGCACTTACTTACTTAATTTGATACTTTGATGGTCCTTATGTCGGCTGGAGGTCTTCTCAGCGGGGACCACAACTCTTCCAGACCGCTCGATCTCTGGCTGCTAGCATCCAGTGAGGCAGACTCCGCTCTCTGAAAGATCTTGAGAATGAGTCTGCCCATCGCGTTGGCGGTCGTCCCAGTGGTCCCTTATGGTCTCTCGGGAGCCATTCTGTGACACGGAGACTCCATCTATCGTCCTTTCGTCGAAGCAGGTGTCCGGTCCAGCGATATTTGGACTTCTTCATGTACTGCAGCGGGTCTGCTAATTGCGACTTCTCCCGTAGCTCCGAGCTTCGTAGGTCTTCTTGCCATTGCTGACGAAGGCTTGTCGTTAGAAGACATCTCTCCAGTGCACGATGCGTAGTTTGCATCGCTCTGGCGATTGTCTTGTTGTCGGGCCAGGTTTCCGTCGCGTAACACATCGCAGGCAGTACAGAGGCGTTGAATATCGAGGCCCTGAGGCCAGCATCCTTGACCTGATCGGTGACTTCGCGAATCGAACTGAAGGCTGCCCATGCTGCGCGTCTCCTGCGGGCGATTTCAGGAGCGAGGTCGTTATCCATGTTCAGCTCTCTTCCCAGATAGACGTAGGAGTCGACACATACCTGCCACATTCAATCAAATTCCAATCTTCATACCTGCCACATTGAGCTCGTTCAGCATTTCCTTGACTTCTGCCGTGCTGGTAGAGATGAGAACAATATCGTCGGCGAAGCGAAGGTTGCTGATCCGTTTACCGTCGACAAGGTAGCCTTTATCGTCCCAGTTCAAGTCTTTCATGGCATCCTGGAGTGCCGCTGTGAATATCTTGGGAGAAATCGTGTCTCCCTGCCGTACTCCTTTCCCGATAGGAATTTTAAGCTTTCGATCGAACAGCTGGATGGTAGTCGATGTGTTCGAGAAGCATTCGTCGAAAAGTCGGATGTAGGGCGATGGTATACCAGTGTGCACAACTGCGTTCAAAACGGCGTTGATTTCCACAGAGTCGAACGCTTTCCGGTAATCCACGAAGACAAGGACAAGTGGGAGGTGGTATTCGCGGCTCCTCTCGATGAGCTGTGAGACAGTCTGAATATGGTCCATGCAGGAGAAATCCTTGCGAAGCCCTGCTTGCTCCACTGGCTAATATTCATCTAAGCAACGCTCCATGCGGTTAAGCAGTATCTTGGTGAAGATCTTGTACACAACCGAGAGAAGACTGATGGGTCGATAGTTGTTGATATCCTCCTGCTGACCTTTTTTGAAGATTAAAACTGTTTTCGACTCCTTCCATGAGTCCGGAATTCTACCAAGTCGAAGGTAGTAGTTGAAGTGCTTGGCAAGAAGTGAGCAGAGGGCACTGCCACCCCGCACGAAGGAGATCAGCAGAAATGCCGTCCGGTCCGGGAGCAGTGCCCGGCTTCATTCTTCTGATGGCATGAACAACTTCTGATTCCAGAATGGGAGGCACTTCCTCAGCTGGTGGCATCAAGCATTTCGGGACAGTGATGGAAGAACGGAACAGATCTGTGTAGAATTCTTGAACGATGGCCTCCATCGCTCTTCGAGACGTTTGCGTTGTTCCATCCTTATCCACAAGGGCTGATATTATTGCCTTCTGATCGCAGAGATCTCGCTTGCAGCGCTTTATGCTTGAACCTTTCCCAGCGGCTTCTAACAGCTTCAATCTTCTGTAGGCTTGAATGGACTCCTTCACTGCAATTCGACAGGCCTTCGAGATGGTGACTTTTTCTAGATGGGAAGCATTGGGATCCAGTTTAACAGCTCTTCTTTGCTCCAAGAGCTTAATCGCATGTGCGCTGAGTCTTGAAGCAGACGGTGATGTGGCTTCGTGAGAGCTGCTAGCACATTTCAACAGTCCTTTGGAGACGGCACGCGGATAGGAAGTCTATCAGGTGCTCTCCGTTTTCGTTCTTGAGGAAGTTCCATGTGGTCCTAGCCTCCATTTGTCGTGATCATTCGTACCGACGATAGCGTTAAAGTCACCAACGACAACTTTGTAGTAGCTCTTCTAGTCGTTGACAGTCCTTTCGAACAGCTTGTAGAATTCCTCCTTTTCTTCATCTGTGGCCGCAGATGTTGGAGCATATCCATTTATGATGGAGATGGTTCCTTGATCTTTGGTTTGCATACGAAGAACAGCTACTCGCGGACTGATGATCTTGTAAGAGTCTACTAGGTGGTGCACTGTCGAATTGACGAGAAATCCAACTCAATCCAACATCCCAATATTCTTTCTGTCCACCTTTGCTCCAATAATGAGAAGCTCGTTGTGGTCGGTCCTTCTTATGGTTTGCGTTCTGCCTTTCGTTTCCTGCAGGGCGATAACGTCGTGTTTGATGTTGCGGCTTCTGTAAAGCAGTGTCCGAAGATCATGCTCAGATGCGATCGAACGACAGTTATAAGTGCAGACGAATAGGCAGTTTCCGTGTCGTGGTGGGAGGGAGTTTCTGGTAGTCCTATTCCAATGACGTCCTGATAGTTTAGCTCCGAGATTAGATGGCCCCTCGCCGGAGGTGGATGCAACCGACGTCGTAGAAGTTCACCTCCGGGGCGCGGAGGACTGGGGCACGGGTTTAGTTGTTTGAGCCATAGCGGTGGTCTGGTTACTCACATGTTCCTGGCCAGGGATACAGGAGAGCCGCGACAAAGAGTCGCGTACTGCGTGAACGTTTGTGCCGTTAGCCATCACAAAGTGATGTTCACCCCTTCACCGCGATGAGGTGGCACATGAAGGGGGCGAAAAATGGTAGGGTAGAAAAACTTCAAAACTGCCCAAGCCTATCCACACTCTACTGTATGACCGTAATATAATCTGCGAAGTAGCCGTTCCCTATAGTCAGAAACATATCGTGAGAATCCCAACCGAAGTGCTAACTCTCCAGAAGCATAAATAAAATCAATCGGTATTGGTCGCCTGGTTGATACCGTCTACTGTCTGACGCCAATAATATTCCTCCGATTCCTGCAGTCATTCTCCACCGCCCCTCCCCCTCCCCTCCACCCTCCCCCGCCAACACCTCCTTACCCAATGCCGAGAGAGAAACTGTGTGGGAGTCAAGCACGCCCACGCTCATTACATGAAGCCTTTCAAAGGTGTGCTGAAAATCCAACGCATGCTGCACAATGATTAATTTGTGGCACTTCTTCTGGTTCTGGACGCCCTTTGTATCCTGTGACACGTCTTCTGAGTCCTGACACATGCTGAACGATACTGAGAGAAAATACTACTGTTTCCCACTTACCATTAGTGAGCCGCGCTCCCCCCCCCCCCCTCTTCCTGGTTCCCTTTGCTGGTCCCCCTTACTGGTGCCCCGTTACTGCTGCCCACTTTCTGGTGCACCGTTCTCTTCTGGGCCGTCTATGGTTAAGCCCAAAGAAAGCCAGGCTGTTATACCCCTCCTAAATTTGGAAGGCAGCTCTTGGCTTTGACCCTCTTCCCGTAGCGAACATGTGACATACTAATCAACTGACTTATATGTAGGAGGGTTACAAATGAACATCACAAATATGTTATGCGCATCATAAATGTAAGTGTTTAAGGGTTATCAAGATGCAAACATGGGAAGAGGTGAGAACGCCCATCGCAGAAAGGAAATCATCCTGCTTTAAGATGATAGAAGATGCTAAATCACCTGCTATTCACGCTCTCATAAAGACTGAAAGTTTAAAAACATCTGCAAAAAAAAACAGCCGGCGTCTTCTTCAAACATGCAGCAACTGTTTTACCTCTCGCTGGATGCCGAAAGTTTCAGTAGTTACTGGGCACCAGACAATGAGTGCTCCCTATGGCCTATGTCATACCATCGCTCACCTCGAGCGAAGCCTAATGATAAGCTCCCATATCGATCGCGCGAAGCGATGAGTCGATATGGGAGCTTATCATTAGGCTTCGCTCGGGGTGAGCGATGGTATAAAATAGGCCTATCAGAGCACCGCGTGCGTCGGGCCTATCAGCATCCAAACTACCTAAAAAGGTTGAGAGGTCACAACTCCAAGTTTCTGGCTAGAAATCGTCTACAAAGTTTCGCCTTAAGGTGAAAATTAGCGACTTCGGACTGTCACGCCTTGGTACGACGTACGCGATGAAGACTGCGAAGAAGATGCCAATAAAGTGGATGGCTCCCGAGAGCATGTCTTCCTTCACGTTCTCTCAGAAGTCCGACGTGTACAGCTACGGGGTAAGACCTGCGAGCACAGCATAGACTGTCGCAGAGCTGAGTGAACAGCCTTTTTTAGGTACTAATCTATGAGATATTCTCTTGCACCGAACCGTACGAGGGTGTCTCTAACTCGCAGACGAAACGAATGGTAAGTTCTAACACCTTTTCCTTACACAACGGTTTGTCGTCATTTGACCTTTCAGATAATTGAAGGCAAAGTGAACCAGTTTCCTGACGGCACACCGGCTAAGTTGGTGGAGTTTGTAAAGGAGAAGTTATGGGATCAGAATCCGGACTCCAGGCCGGACATGAATGGGGTGCGCCTACGAATTCTTCTCAGTGGCTTTCTGCCGTTGTGACGTTAGAACTGCAATACTTGATAGGATGATTAGAGCTCATAAGCACTAAACATACAATCAAGACGTGAGGCGGTTATGGGTGCTTTTTAGTAGATCATACATAAACATCAGCTTCGTCACGCCAATCGTTGTGCCGCCCTTCGTGCCATGTCGCATCATCACCTAGCTAAAGTCACTTACTTAAACCTAGCTGCTTTACTTGTATATCTTTCTTACCTCACTAGCAGTATAATGGGCAATATTTCAAAACCTTATTATGCTCCAGCCTTGCTCTACTTTTCTTAAGATCAGGCGAGTAGTTTGCAGTATGAAGCCAGCCACAACACTCAACGTCGGCATCATCTCCAAACTCCAAACGGTTCAATAACATCGTTGCTTGTGCTGATCAGTGCATTGGTTCCTTAGGTTATTAGACAATCCTCCTGATGCCTCACAACATGTCCCACACTTCACCCTAACGCCGAATTCACTGCAGTCATCGATAATCTCGATAGATATTGATTGCCATACCCGCTGTGAAAGCATGTCGTCGAGGATCATCTGAAACAGGGGTGTGCATTCAACGATTAACTATTTGCCGGTTCAACGGATTTGCCGGCATTTTAGCGATAAATTCTCTTAACGAGAATTTTCGGTAAATTCCAAAATTTACCGGAAATTTTAACGACTCTTACCACGCAAAATCATGTTTCTATCCATCGAATGGAGAAGAGTACATAATACCGATCTTAGTTTAGAAGTGGTTGCTTCTATCTTCCCCCACGACTTGCTGTTAGCGTTTCTGGTCCTCAACTTCATTAAAACATTCATGACCACAGCACAAGGCGGAGATGGTGCGCCCCAGTGTTAAAAACGCGCTCCACTGCGATAGTACCTCGCGCTGAGGGCCTACTGATACTCCGCGACGGGAACGATAGCAGTGACAGGAACGGCAAAGCAATGCGTGCCTATCTATTTTTTCCAGGCAACGGCTCGGCACTGTTCGATACTTATCCTTCGAACTGTCGCTCCCTCCCCTGCCGTCGCTCCCGTCGCGAAGTATGAACAGGCCCTGAAATTCCCCATAGCCTTTGGGACCAACCGCCCTAGAGAACGAAGGGTCATAACCTAGAGGTCGAAAAAGAAGGCACCTGCTCCTGACTTTACATATAAATATAAATGTAAATAAATAAATAATTTCTAGCATGTTGCCATTCCGTGTTATTTTGGCTTAACGTCAGCTCAGTTGCTTTACAGAAGGAGGTTACATGCCGCATAGGCTCTACCGTTATTTCCTCTGATACTGCTGACGTGTAGTTGGTATGAAATATGCATAGAAAAATAGCGGAAGGACGCAACATTCATAAAACAGGAGCGTGATCCTATAAGGTGATAGCGCAGACAACATAACAGCATTATGCAGCGCTCCGATGAATTTCACATGTTGTCTGGCGCGCATCAATTAAAATTCTAGATCTTTGTAGACCGTGACGTTATATTGAGCGAATTTAGGATCGTCTATTAAAACGTTGTTTTCTGCACGTATTTTTATTTTCTCTCATTTGGAAGAGGAAAATGGTTAGGCTCATAAAACAAACATGTAGAGAACACTTCGCAACTTTTAGCAGTGACGCAAAAAGGCGCAGTTTGTTGGGAATAAATCACATTTTAAAGCGTGCGCTCTTTAACAATGAAAGTTGGTGTAAAAAAGAGTGTTTGTGAAACAATATGATCTATTATATTTTTCTCACACTTCTATTTCCATTCGCGTCTGTAAAATTTCTGGTTGAAAATTGCTTTGCAGAACCTGTAGACCATTTTCGTATCATACTATACTGTAAGTACCAAACGTGCAGAACAAGGCTACAATGACGCTTGGAAATAACTCCTTGTGTTCACTTCAGGGATTTCCGTTTCATTTTAGGACAGTGTCATTCAAACCTATTCAGGTAGTCGAATGGTTAGAGCGGTACACAGGACTGGCATTGGACATTCCTCCCGAAACGGTTGCTCCCGAACCTGAACAACAGCAGGTATTCTTTGTTTTTGCTAAGCGCAGTTCTGGTCAGCGGTGACACCCTAGTAAGGCAAATCAAATGTGTACAGAGTGATCGCCACTGCCGGAGAAGTTGAAATATGCAATTCTCACGTCAAATGGGCACTTTTCGTCATATTCGATAATCTCATAAACATGGTTGACGCTTTTGAAATCAGCTAAACATTTCACATATCAAAACGAACTTCTTTCTTACTAATAGGGACCCTCTAAGATAGCTCAATTAATTTTTTGCTCAACAAAAGTTTATCATGTCGGAGCCGGCATGTACTAGCACTTGTAACTAATACTCGTTCAATTTGGTCTTTCGGTTTCAACCAGTGTGTGGTGCACGCTGTAGCGCTTTATGCGATCGGCACTGCAGTGGGTCCACGCAGTGGATAGTCAGTGCTCCTTCTCAAACAAGATAACAGGCATAGCGGTACCTGAGGTACTGTTTCGCGGATGACACTCACCCACTCCACTCGCTAGCTAGGAATTCAACTACTGAAAACAAATTTGTTGCTATTGAAATGCAAAGTCTATTCCGTATCTCTTGCAATACACTCTTAATCAATCCGTGCGTGTCGGCTATATCGTAGTGGTGATACGCAGCCTCTCACGATGGGATCTGTCGTTTGATAGAGAAGAGGTAGAGATACCTCGTTCCGCTACCCATCCTAGCTCCGCTCGAACGAATTCCTGTTTAGCATAGGAACTTACGCGAATGATTTCCAGAAGGAGCCTGCACCAGAGATGATGCAGAGAGCAAAGACGCCGCCGGTTGCACGAAGTCCGCGACGAGTGTTGGTTAAGCATACGACAACGACTAGGCGAGAAGTGATGAGAAAGAAGGCCAGTCCTTATGGTATTCTTTTGCAGTTATGTACCGCTCGTTGCTGTTCGCTTATCGCTACCATTTCAGGGATCATAAAAAGGATTCATTGCTACATAACGAATATCGTATTTCATTACAATGCAACGAGTTTAGTAAAATAAATGGTTCTTGAGGTTTTCCCCGTTCTTCAGCTGACAGCCAGATGTTTTGCTAGAGCACTGTGATGAGTCGCGCCGTCCCGCTTCAGTTTCTCTCATTAGCGTGCCGTCTCTCCATCTAGTATAATAGCGTTTCGTGAAGTCGTCGTTCGAAATTCTTCTGCCTTGTTTTGAAAATAGCTCCGACTCTCCATAGCATATCGCATCGATATGGAACAGGGTCACTAGTAAAGCTAATAAGTGCTGCATAGGTCCGATATCTGTATCGCTTCTTTGATGATTCAAGTGTTGTAGCTGGTGTTCTCTACATACATGTCAACTTACTGTCACATTTTTAACAAACAGAAACTTGGCTTCTTCCTATAGTAGTTATTCATGTCTGTATCAAATTATGGCTCACTGCACTTCCACAATTGCTCAGTGGCATAAGGTCCATAGACGAACAACCCTGGGCATCTCCTCAATTTTTTGTTTCACTTCATACTATCGACTTGTCTCCTCTGTGGTTTGATCTCAAATCTGATATTTGGAGAAGCACGAAAGAACGATATATTCTGAAAAAGCATGTAAGGAAGGTCTCAAATCCTAAAACACATCGACAGTTTTCTTCAGTGGAGGTGCTAATCGAAAGCTTCACCGATCCTACAAAGGAAAAAAGAGAGAATGAAGTGATCATGATGACCAGGAAGAAGGACGAGAGTAGAAGAAGGAGAGAAGAGGAAAAAGCAATACAAGACAGACTAGTACAAGAGAAGTGAGACGGCAAAGCAAAAAACACAATGGTGCCACACCTTATGATTCATGCAAGCGTCGATATCATTACAAAGGAAAACAGGCCAAGGATTTTCTTAAAGCCTGCCGCTTACTTTGGAGTTTGGAACTCCGTCATATCCGCAAGAGTCGTTAAGTTCTAAAGCTTTGAAAAAAGCTGTGCTAATGCTAAGATCGTGACAGAGCTAGTGAGGAAAGTAAACGCCACATTCGTCGCATGAGAGAGACTGGTGGGCGTGTCTTGATCTGCATCAAGTTTGTCTTTTTAGTAGGCTCAGGAAGTAGTAGCAATCTCGTGGATGGAGGTCTCGCGAACATGGTTGGTGAAGGATGCGGTCGTACCCTAGCTGGTCGAGCGTATCCTTGGTCACTTCTGCAAAATAAAACCTATGTTATACTTCGGCGACGCGTCGCCGACAGCCCGTCACCGACGTCGTCTGTGAGGAGAGCATCGAAGCACATTTTTAGCATCGCAGCGCATCGCGTTTTCAATGTCGTCATTTCGTAACCAGACTGCGGATAGAAACGCTAGGTGTTCACGTCTGTCTGGAATTTGCTTACATTGTGTGCTTTTCTTAATATGTTTCGAGACTGTAGAAATGATTGTAGACAAAATATAATAATAAAAGAGTCCCAACTCAGCAGCATGGACATCGTTCGGGATCTAGGTTTTTTTATTGACCTAAACTCTCGTTTAGTTCTCATTGTGATAATGTATCCAATAAAGCCAGTAGAACTATCCGTAAAATATTCAAGTTCTTGAGCATTAATTCAGTGAAACATTTACTTTCAGCATATAAGTCCTATGTACGACCACAACTTGAATATGGTACAACCGCATTTAACCCGTCCTCAAGTCGCGACGTAATAAAACTTGAAGCTGTTCAAAACAACTTTACTAGAAAATTGTGGATAAGGCTTCATGAGTACGAGTACTCCACCATACCGCCTGCACCTGGACGCAATAAAATATTTGATATCTCGTCGCTTGCTATTCGAAGGAAAAGGTACGACCTCACCATGATCTACAAAATTCTAAATTCAATGACGGGTCTATCTGTGGAACAGTTTTACACGATTTTGCCTTGCACCACTCGAGGTGCACAGGCAAAGCTTCATTTTCCATGATCTAAGACTTATCTGAGTGCCACGTTTTTTACACAAAGGGCTGGTTCCGAATTCGTCAAATTATTGAAAATATCTCCCAATCCTGACTCTTTGAGTAAATTCAAACCCTTTTAGACAGACATTTCCGGAACGCTCAATTGCTTACCCTTCTATGAATGTAGATACCCATGCTCAATTAATCTTCTTGTTCATCACGTTCTTCTTCTGAAATTTTTTTGTTAACATTTCTTTTAGTATCCTCATGAGTTGTTTATATTTTGTGTGAATTTCACGTATAAATAAATAAAATAAAAACCATAGAAATGCGGAGCAGTGTTGAGCATTTAACGAATATTGATTTAACGATTTAACGACTTTCCAGCATTTCGTTGAATTTCTTTATTGGAGTTTATCAAAGGTCTTTTTCTTCAAATCGCATTGAAATTAAATTTACGCGGAATTTTCGAAATTTACATGAAAATTTAAGTCTTAATTAATATGAATTGTATTTCGAAAAAACTCTTCGTAGAGGCCTGCAGTATCATTTCAGAGAGCGAGGAAACACTACTTATTTTCTTCACAGTTTTGTTTCGTGTTACTTGCTCTGCAAGAAAGCGAAAAGGCATAGAAAACGCGAATATAACAGGTGAGAAGGACAGAAAAGCGAAGAAAGGTGACAAAGTGAAGGGAAGGTAAGGTCTAGGCTTCCATTCCCTCCTCATACACTCAGTCTCCAGCAAGCTGAACGGGTTTTCGCAATGGTTGTGGGCAATGGTTGTGAGACTAATCATAAACGAACGTTAAGGATAAAAAGGCGCTATTGGTGTCAAGACGGGCGGTTTTGCACTTCTCGATTTCGTAATTCGAGGTCCGGTGTCGATGATGGTAGTGCCGGGAACGAAGAGCCAACACACAACCAAAATACTTCATCGGAGTGCATTTTCTGCCACCCTTGGATGACGTCGGTGACGGAAGTATAACACCCCCTGCGGAGCTCTCGGCGACGCCGCCGACGACGCGTCGCCGAAGTATGGCCTATGTTATACTTCGGCGACGCGTCGGCCGACGTCGGCGACGCTGTGCTTTGCGGGCAGCTACGCACTGCGTGGCAGCCCGCCCAACACAGCGTCGCCGACGACGTCGCCGAGAGCTCCGCAGGGGGTGTTATACTTCCGCGCCGACGTCGCCACCGACGTCGTCCGTGGGTCGGTCGCCGCGCTGTGCACGGCGACGGGCCGTCGCCGGCCTCATTCAAGGCTGGGAGAAAATGCGCTCAGAGGGAGTATTTTGTTTGTGGGTGGGTTCTTCGTTCCCGGCTTTGTCAACATCCTCGGCGGACCTCGAATTACGAAATCGAATGTGCAAAAACGCCCATCTTGCGGCATCCAGCCAATAGTGTGAAAAAACCAACGGTCGCGTCAGACTCCTAAGTGGTCCAGTACCATTTGGATTGGGTTAGTCTAGAAGAAATAGAGTTCGCTTCAAAATATAGTTCATGCCTACTTTGAATCGACATGAGTTTCATAACCGCACATCAAGAAGGCGCCTCTTCTGCTTACTTTCTCTCAATGTCGGCCATCATTTTGACGATGTTTAGCACCTATCGCGCCGTAATCATCTTGGCTCTTCATCACTTGATACTTAAATAGGTTACATATTCGCGCTCACAATCTTCTTTTCCTCGCACACTACAAGATTTCCAATTATGCTCTACCTTAGACAAATCACATTTTATTCTATTCAGATATTCTATCGCCCAATTATGCAATCGCGTCTGCTAAATTTGCATTTCTTAAAGAGTACATACAGAACAACAAATCATCATTAAGTCTTGAAACATTAAGAAGAATTAAGAATAAAAAATCCTTTTGAAGATTAAGAAAAGCACAAAATGTATGCAATCGGCAGACTGGTGGCCAAATGATGACATTGAAAGCGCGCTCCGATGCTAAAAATGCGCTCCGATGCTCTCCTGTCAACGACGTCCCCGACGCCGCCACAGAATCTGTTGACGACGTCGCCGACGTCGACCACGCGTCTGTGGCGACGTCGGCGGCGACTGTGGCGACGTCGGCGGCGTCTGTGGCGACGTCGGCGACGTCGCTGGTGACGTCAGCGTCGGCCGACGTCGGTGACGGGCCGTCGCTGACGTGTCGCAGCGTCGAAGTATAACATAGGCCTATAACATAGGCCTTATACTTCCGTCGACGACGTTGCCGAGGTCAAGTGTGGCAGAAAATGCCCTCCAATGGCGTATTTTAATTGTGGGTTGGTTCTTCGTTCTCGGCACTGCCATCATCCCCACCGGACCTTGAATTACGAAATCGAGAAGTGCAAAAACGCCCGTCTTGCGGACATCAATAGTGCTATTTTAAATCTCAGCGTTCTCTTATGGTTAGTCTCACAACAATTGCCTAATGCTGTGCTAAGATCTGCACAGCTTGCTGGAACACTGAGTGTTTGGGGAGGGAGTGGGAGCCTTTTCGCTTTCTTGTAGAGCAAGTAACGCAAAATGAAACTGTAAGAAAACTGAGAACGTGAAACGGTGAAGAAATGCGAAAAATTGGCCCGGAGCAGGCAAAATATGAAAGACGGCCTTGAAACAGAAAAATGCGAAGCGGCGGTAGAGAAACTGATTCAAAAGTTGTGTTTTCTCGCTTTCTGAAATATATTGCAAACCTCTACGAAGAGCTTTTTCAAAATGCAATTTACATTAATCAAGAGAATTTGTGATTTTCCCTGTGAATTTCGAAAATTCCGAGTAAATTTAATTTCAATGCGACTTAACGAGAAAGGCCTTTGCTAAACTCAAATAAAGAAATTTAACGGAAATGCGGTGAATTCGCTGAATCGGTAAATCAATAGTCGTTAAATGCTCAACACTTCCCGGTACTTCTATTAGTACACTGCGCTCCGATGCTCTCCTGCCGACGACGTCGCCGACGGTACCGACGACGTCTGTGGCGACGCCGGTGACGGCTCGTAGCGTCGGCTACGCGTCGCCGAAGTATAACAGGCCTAAGGAGCGGCGCTGTCGAAGAGGAGTAGCTCTTTGAAGAGAGCGACCGAATAAGCGTGACTCACCTAGGACATCCCTTCGTTTTCGTTCACCATGACTTTGATGTTCATAATCGTCTCCTTGGGAATTACCTGGGAATCCAGTACGCCGCTGCATGGGAGCTGAGCGAAAAAATTTAGATGTTGCTTCTCGCTTTGCACATCTCACCGACCGATTTAAGTCGCCCAGCCCGGATCTACCGAGACACTGGTCGCTTAGCAAGGTTAAGAGTGACGATCGAGTACAGACTGCTCAGGATTTCGAAATGGGCATGGTTGGCGCGACACAGGTCGACGTGGTTTTGTTTGTGTACAGGTCAGAGATAGGTTGAGGGTTCGGCATACTTCTGAAAAGGGCAAAAAAGTGACTTTGCAGGTGGCCCTCAACAATTATAAAAGCCAGTTTTCGTATATACAACCTCTTCAGGGCTTTGAAATCAAAGCTCCCTGAAGTCTATATACGTGCTCATAAAACCTATGTGCGACCTATTGTGGAATCGGACACTACAGTGTTTAATCTAACCAAGAAGAAGGACACTGACCTTTTGGAAAGTGTTCAAAACAACTTCACCAGGAAACTCATGATGAGGTGTTATTCGATGAACTACAGCCTAATACCTCGTGGCCCTCAACGATCTGTGTTTTTTGGTCTTTCGTCACTGAGAACGAGAAGAAAAACCGCCGACCTTCTCATGATGTACAAAATCCTTGCCAGCAAGCTTTCCATCAATGCACTAGAATTTTTTGATGGAGCGCTGACTAGATCCGTAAGGGGGAAGCTCAAACTTCGAACCTCCATAGCAAGGACGCGAGTTAGGTCAGACTTCTTAACGTACAGGATCCTGAAGGATTTTAATTTGCTGCTTGGGAGCTACGATGATCTGGCGAGTCTGTCTGCGCGTACCTGTAGAACGTATCTTGCTTGACAAATATTTCAATGCTGTGTCATATGAGATGTGTTGATAACGTTGCACAAGAATTGATACCTAATTGAGTTGTTCATGTTTTAGCTGTCTTGTTCAGTTCTTTTGTTAGTTTGTAACGCGTGGACTCATGTCTACGCCCAGAATAAATAAATTATCACACAAACACATTCTTCTTCTTCTTCTTCAGCGTTTGTCCCGCTCCGTGGCGGGGTCCGCTATCCTGGTGTCATGACGCCACCTTTCCCGATCCAGCGCTAGATCAGGGTGGACACCAGCTACTTTCAAGTCCATATGTTACGTATCAGCCCAGCGATGCTTCGGACGCCCTCTAGGCCGCTTTCCTATTACCTCGAAGTTAAGGCCAATCTTGCGGACGCTGTCTTCCTTTCTACTCAGAACGTGGCCGTACCATCGCAAGCGAGCTTCGCGCGTCTTGTCAGCTATCGGCGCGACACCGAACTTCTGCCGAATGACATCGTTTCGGGTGCGGTCCATATCACATATCCATATCACACAAACACATAAACACGTGAAACACGAACATCGAGAGGAGAATGACTCCATCGCTAAATATATTGGTTCGAAGATTTGGCGTAATATTTTCGGCGCACCATAATATTGAAAAGAATTGATTAATGAACACCATCCTGAAATTCTTTACCTGAGACAGACTTTAATTCAGAAAAGTCTGACGAAAATAGGCTTGGAACGTCCACAGGTACTCAACTACGCATTTGATAGAGGACTGCAGCTTCTCTGCAGATTATCTTCAACCGAACGTTTGGGACAAAACCGGATGAGCAGTTGGTTTAGAAATACAAGGAAAACTAACTATATGTTGTTCAATCACCTTTCAAAGCACTACATAAAACCAAAGTGGCGATGAATTGCCCATCTGGATGTGTTCTAGCACCAGTCTTCTACACCTCGGATGGAGCCCCAACCCTGCTTTCTAGCAGTTTGTAAAGGGCAAATGAAACGGGATTCTTTAGGAGAAGCGAACACTGAGGTTGGAAATGCGTTTGTTCGGTGCTTTGGGTTGCTTGTTCGTTCGTTTGTCCATTTTTGAGTGCTGATCTTAAGTTTTTCGAGAAATGATAGTCAAATCTTCCAAGAGCCACTGCTTTTCTCACTTCGCTCCGCACTTGAGCTGACCTGCAATTTTGATTGCCCAAGAAAGATACATGGCTATGGAATAGTCCCGCCCTTCTGCAAGAACCGAAAGTAGGATAGCTGTCCCGTGAAAGTGAGTATAACCACATAAGCAGTGTAAGCATTTTTAGAGGCACTCTATGTGCATTTTTGATTTCATATGCATAACAAACAGGGAACCGATAGTAAAGACACAAGAAGCGCCGACCTTCACCTTCCTCCCACCTCCAACTTTCAAGGTTGAAGGTTTGCATCATGTCCAGACTGACCAACTCTTCCATCCATCGAGTTCGGAGAATTGGCACCGCGTTCACTGGACGTCCCGCAAAACTATTGGTCAACGCTGATCTTCATCAATTCTTTATCAAATGAGTTTCATGAAGCTTCCTCTCCTTGCCTTTGTGTGCTTAATATTTAACTCTTCTCTGTAAACATATGTAATGTTTTTGTTAAACAAGATCCAATAATTAGGAAGGAGGTTTTTAAAGAAAACAACTTGAAAACTGTTTGGACGGTTTTGAAATTGTTTTTTTTAAACCTAAGTCGACAAGTTCAGGATGCTGTAAAACGGATGTTGCTCAAGAGGAATAAAGAATCGAGTAATCGTGCTAGCTTAGCAACTTTGCTTCTCTTACCCCGCGCCATCACAATGGGCAATCAAGTGTGATTCTTTCAAATTCGTTTTTGTGCTGTAAACAAGTGCACTTTTCAGCTAGCTTACATCTCATGTGCCTAAAATTTCACCCAAGAAAGAGGTAGCTCTTTACCTCCTCTTTCTTTTAAGACCCAAAGGTTCTTTATCACATGACGTGCAAAAATGATATAGCAGATATAGCGTTAGTAGTTATTCAATCCTTTAATCCTTATTCTAATCAGTTCACATGTTTCGGATGCGCCACACTTCATACTTCTATACTTCTATTTCTATTTAATGTCGAGGAGGCTATTTGAATGCGTATTCGACCTTGCAATGAAAGATGAAAGAGTTGACGTGACCGTGACACGAAACAAGCATCTTGATGCGGAGTGCATGCAGGAGCCGACGTCTTCTCCGACTGCGGTACAATATATGCATACATTACTTTTAGTGCTCTTGATAAATATTTTTCTTTAATGCTCAAATAGATACTTCTGAGGTTAAAGCACTCATAACGGCGTTTTGTTCAAAACCGATGAAACTCTAGCACCAGGCGAGACTAGAACCCGTACTCTCAGCTAAACGGGAATGCTTTCGTCATTAAGGCACCGGGGCTCTTGATGTAACGTATCATCCACATCTCGCGGAACCAATCAACACCTATCTGTATAATGGGTAATCCGGTCGCTGACCTCAGCATGGAATCAGTTGAGTTGAAGGCCTTAACAGAAGCTTTCTTTTTCGTGTTCGAGTTCTGCCTGGCGCTAGACCTTGATTGCAACAAATCGCCGCTATTAACTGCTTTTATGTAACAAATACTCTTGAAAAATTTAAAATTTTAAGCAGTTAAAATTTTCCAAGATACTGTGGGATATAGATTATTACGAAGCAAGAGAATCAATTTAGTTGTATCCGTTACGGAGTTATATACAGGGTGCGTAAAAAGTATTGACGCAATAAATGACGGTTGTGGAAATAGTATTGCGCAGTAAGTTTTAAAATATTCACTTGAGAAATATGGAAAATGATTTTGCAAACACGATAGAATAACTCGTAATTGACATTGGCTCCTTTACTGTGAATGCAGGAGCGAAAACGACGGAAAAATTCATGTGCACGCACCGGAAACACTTGCTTGCATTTCGTTCCGTGCTTTGAACAGGGTAGCCTTGTGCGACTGGTCACTTGTGTTGAAAGTAGCCCAGACCTCATTCTCCAAAATCGCCTAAAAAGAGTAATCCAGCGGGTTCTTGTTTAAGCTGTGCTCGTCTGAGAAGCTGTCTACACCTGCGCGCGTTATCTGTTTACCGTTATCGGACAGAGGTTGATAATTTCGGATTTGAACGTTAACGTGCGTGAACCTCTTGTAATCATCATCTGTTATGACAGAGCCGTGGCTGACGTTTGGGTTGCTGACATCATTCCTCACCTACCGTTTCGAACAGCGCCTAAATCTCTTGTTAAGGAAGTATTCGGCTCTTTGGGTAACAGACAAAAAAAGGGCCACCGTAACGATGACGATCATGTTTCTTCAATTTTTTCGTGAGTGTTTTTTTTTTGAGCACAATACAGGCAACAAAAATAACACACAAAAACCTAGAGGGGTAGAAAGAAAAAGCTGGAGCTGAATCAAAACGTAGGTGCGTCAATACTTTTTACGCACCCTTTAATAAGTGAAAGAAGCTTTAGGAATGAGATCTCTGAAATTATGACTTACCAAGGGTCTTCGTTGTCCCTGCACATGTTCTCAGCCATATTATTTATTTATTTATTTATTTATTTATTTGCGCCAAAATTGTGCGCTAATATACATAGCTAATGAAACACACTTGGCACGATGTGCCGATAATCGAGAATCACTGAATAGAGTAAAATAAAACCTTAACAGATCACCCTGTTGTATCCATCTCAACTATGTGATGAGAACAACCTTCAGTCAAGAGAAAAAAGTAGTCTCACGCAAGAAATGAAATCACCTTTCAAATACACGGGTCTGGGGTAGAGGAACTGAATGAAGACGAGCAATGGGCCGCCAACACTGCAACGCAAACTTAGTTAGAAACGGGCAAGGATAGAAATCGCTGAAAATTTGAAAAACTTTAAACGAAGGAAATGCATGAACAAGTTTTGTGCCTACTATATATCAACAATGTGCAGAACTGAGAGCAAGTCATTCTTTTCAAGTGTTAACGTTCGGAGCTTCTAGTGGACTTGCAGGTTACATTTGTAGCCAATGAGCACCCCGAAAAAAATGGAATTGAAGACCTTTTCACGATTTTCTTCTTGATTTTAGAATAGCATAAAAGTAAGGATTTTGGTGACTCAGTATTGGGAAAAATACCCAGTACTTGCTCGCTATGGCAATTTATTTCCCTTTCGCAATGCCGTCGTGTGGTCAAAAAGACGGCTTGCGATGGAAAAATCCAATGCAAACCGTCGGATCCGGCTGGTAGTACGAACATACAAGTTCTCGCCGCGCGCGCGACGCCCTCTACCGCACACGCGACGAGCCGTCACTGACGTATCCCTCGTGGACCGGTTGTTATGAGGAAAATGGAGTTCTAACAAACTCCTGAGTTATGCTGTAATGTATCTAGATATGTGGCTTTTAGATGAAAAGACTTTTAGAAGCTTCTTGTCATAAAGAGAGACCAAATTTTCTCTCAATGGAAGCAATTGTTTATTTCTTCGCTTAGGTCATCCAATTCCCTCTCGAAATATCCATTTTTTCTGATTAAGTGCTCCGGATAACCCTCAGCTAGCTGAGCAGAGGTAACAAAAGAAGCTTTTGCAGTCACAAGAGCATTAGACTTCGTGACTGTAGCAGCACTTACTATGCTGATGTCGCGCGTACCGCAGCAGTCGCCGCGGCTGCCGCGCGCTTTCGTATGTTCAGCTTGTTCCCCGTCGGATCCTCATAATTTTTTTAAGTTTCACCATTCGATTCGTCTTCTCGAGATCTACACAAACATATATAGAACTTTACCAGACTTTACCCACCGCAATTTCGCCGTGGGTGGGCTAAAAAATGACTGGAGCAGACTCCTACGATTAGAGCACCGTGATGTGCAGTGTTTTAGGAGTATATCAAGCATGGCGTGCGGTGCCAGTGCTCTTTTATGCCAGGAATGCTCCGAGAGTGCGCCATGCACAATGTATATAGGATCGAACCTATCAATCGAGTGGGCAGAAGCATGTCCACTGGGTCTCTATCTTCACTAGATGGAAATGTAAAACCTTCAAGAATTTCTTGCACTGTTTGAAGAAATTTACAAGAAATTTCCGGCCGTCCTACTTGGGGTTTGCTCCAGTAAGTCCGACGAGCATTTAGAGCGCACCGTACACAATGCATGTTGGATCGAATCTATCAGTCGAGTGAGCGGAAGCGGTTCAAATGTCGTGCTGAACAGCAAAGCTTTAGGTGAATTAGTGCACACACTGACAGCAGCTAATAAAATGAACAGGTTTATGAAGCGAGAAGGGAGAGCGCGCCGTGCACAATGCATATACGATAGAACCGCTTGAAATTAGATTAGATTAGACATTTCCACTTTCACTCATTTCCACTCGCCCTACTCAGGAGTTGCTGTACTCTGTCTCGGCGAGACTTCAGAGCATGCCGTGAACAATGCATATATTTAGAATCGAACCCTTCAATTGTGTGTACGCGACAGCATGTAGAGTGAGCGTTTGGGGAGTTTTATCAGAAATTTCCAGCCGCACTACTCAGGAATTGCTGTACTCCGTTCCGGAAAGGCTTTAGAGTGCTCTGTAAACAATGCATATAGAATATAACCTATCAATCGAGTGGGGCAACCACTCGCAAATACACACGTGGGCGAGTTTGTAGCGCAATAATTCTATCAAGTTCGAATCTTTCCGGCTGCAACTCGAGGACTTGGTAGACAGCGCAAAGTTCTTGACGTGCTCTAAAGCACAACGGTGCAGCTCTTGAATGGACTAAATTACAGCGCTGCGAAAATGCAGGTGAGGCTTGTGCGACTCAAGTTTTTCCGCTTTCGGTTGACCACTGCGCGAAGGCACTGTGAGCCAACGGCATGCAAATGCGTAGGCGAGCAGAACACCTAAGGTGCTTTAAGACGACATTCTCGCAACTACCCAGCTGTCTAAACTGCCTTAGCCCCATCTGCCATTTTAGGGCGGCGGACTTAGCGGTTAAAGTTTCCTGCCCTCTTACTCGTTTTCGACACTCAAAATACCACCATTTTGTTCACCACGAAAAGCTCTATCGAACGGTGTCACTCTCGACCAATTTCAAAAAAAAAATCGATTTTTTGACGATTTCGCATCGAGGACCTGGGCGCCCTAGGCCGAGCTGCGCGGACGATGACGTCATCGAAAACCGATATTTTCGAAATTGGCCAAATTTCCGCGTGCAAACTTCGTCCAAAGTCATCTAGAGGTTATTTGGGGCGCTGATTACGAATCCAACGTCCAATTTTGAAAACTCCTCCAGTTTCAGTAGGTTACTTCGTGTTTGTGGGTTGTCGGGTCAGGATCACCGATCACCTTCAATTATCGGTATGGGCGGTCTCCCGACGTTATCGCCCAAATGAGCTTCTGCATCGTGTTCGGCACACCGAATAAGTCCGCGCCCCTATACGAAGTTTAAGCAAAATCGGTGATGCTGATCCGACCACCATCAATTATCCAGAAGACAACCCAAAACCTATCGAAATCGGTGGAGTTTTGAGAAACAAACGGACGTCGGATTCGTAATCAGCACCCCAAATAACCCCTTGATGATTTTGGACGAGAAAATTCGGCTAATTTCGAAAATATCGATTTTCGACGACGTCATCGTCCGTCTGCATCGGCCTCGCCTTCGATGCGAATCTGCCAAAAATTGATATTTCCAAAGTCGATAAAAAGTGGTACCATTTGATAGCGATTTTCATGTTAAACAGAGCGGTTCCATTGCGAGTGTCGAACACTCAAATCTGGGCGAGTAAGAGAGCAAGAAACTCCAACCGCTATCTTCCGCCGCTTTAAATTGGCAGTTGAGGCTGAGGCAGTTTAGGAAGCTGGGGAGTATTGAGCCCGTCGTCGTGAAGTACCTTAAGCGCTCTGTTGGCATACGCATTTCAAGGCCGTTTGCTCGCCGGGTCTTTCCGCAGTGGTCCACCGAAATCGGAAAAAAATGGCGTCACACAAGCCTCACCTGCATTTTTGCTCCCATGTAACATTGCCTCTTCCTAAGCTACACCGTTCTACTTTATTATATACTAGACCCTTTTACTTCCTGCAAGACCCACGAGTTGCAGCCAAAACGATTTGAACTTGAAAGACTTCGTTCCGATCACTCCCGCGCGTGCAATTTGCAAGCAATCGCCCCCCCCCCCCTCGATTGAAAGGTTCGATTCTATATGCATTGTGCACGGCGCACTCCAAAAGCTAGCTAGACAGCTTCAAATCCTTAATGGGGTGGCTAAAAATTTATGATAGAACTCCCCAAACGCTCACTCTACCAGTCGTCGAACCCACTCGATTGATAGGTTCATACGTATTGCATACGGCGCACACTTAGGTCTCGCCGGGACAGATTGGAGCAATTTCAGAGTAGACGGCTGGAAATTTCTAATAAAATTTTCCAAACGGTGCAGGATAGTCATGAAGGCTTTACATTTCCATTTAGCGAAGATAGAGATCCAGTGGACATGCTTCCGTCCACTCGATTGATAGGTTCCATTCTCTGTGCATTGTACACAGCGCACTCTTGGAGCATTCCAGGCACGACAGAGCACTGACAACGTAAGCCATGCTTGAGATACTCCGAAAACATTGCACGTTACATGCACGTTCTGAGAAATAAGGTGCTCTAATCGCAAGAGTCTGCTCCTGTCATTTTTAAGGCCACCCACGGCGAAAATGAGGTGGTGTGGTAAAGTTTTTTTTATATGTTTCTGTAGATCTCGTGGAGGCGAATCGTATGGTGTTAACAGTTTCTTAAACAACTTAAAAGTAAAGGAGTTATGAGCATCCGACGGTTTTCATCGGATTTTTCCGTCGCAAACCGTCTTTTTGACCGCGCGACGCGGGCGCTATTGTAATACCTTGAAACAGAATAGGAGATCGTTGAATATGCCCCTATAGAAAAGGCTTTTAATTAAAATGCATGAGTCTTCCCTTATAACAAGGAATAATACCAGAGTCAGACGAGAACCGTATGCATCAGATAAGCAGAATTTTTGTAAACGCTTTTTGCACCTTTTTGATCTTGAATTGGAATTTTTGAGAAGGGACTTCAAATCTGGCAGCAATATTCCAATAAGGGTACGACATACGGCTTGTGTAAGTTAATAGAAACCAAGCTTTCAGAGTTTTTAATACTTCTAACAATCAAAAATAGAGTAGAAAAAGGATTTCTTGCAATAGTATCTATATGAGTTCCAAAATTCAACTTACGATCCAGGACAACTCTTAAATCACGAACCTCAGACACCGAACTCAGGATGTAGTTGATGAAATTGTACTCCACATTCTCTTCAGTACCAATATGGAAGACAGAGGTTTTGGTGATATCCGCAGATATTTGCCAAGCATCAGCCCACTCCATTATAATATTGACAAAGTGAGACAAGGCTTGACATACCTGATCCTTGTTGCTATTTTTACATGCGCTGTATATTTTTATGTCGTTAGCATACATTTGTACCTTCACTTAGTTGCCAATCGATAATCTTGAACGGAGATCTACGTGTATGCAAGAAATAGTACCGGTGAAAATACGCCAGTCAAAGACAGAATCTGCAAGCTGAGTGTCTGTAGAAGCGCCTACTGTAAAACCGTGCTGCTCAGGAGTAATTAACCTGATTTTAGAAAGATGAGCTACTATACTATCCCGCACAGTTTCTTCCAATATCATGATTGGAGCAGGTGTTATACTTATAGACTATGTTGTACTTATTAGTCACGTATGGGACTTCTTCAATTCCCTGAAAGCACGCGAAAAGTAACGGAGAAAACGTGGTTTGCTTTCACACAGCAACTGTTCTTCAACAAATGATCCGTTCAGGAGTCACTCCCTTCATCATGTTCGCGGCACTGTGAATCGATGTGGTGTTTCTTCGAACGAAAGTAAGTGCAGAGTCCAGAAGTGTTCGGTGCATGCGGCAACGATTCATCAGCATCTATCGGCTGTAGACAAAACCGTGCAGGGCAGACACATTGGCGCTGTGGTTTCGCTTGTCGTAGGAATTCTTGCCATTTGGCAGAACAAAATAGCCTCTTTTACCGCTAGAGAAGCTCACATTAAGCAGAATTTTCTTTAGTCAACGCCCTGCGTCATGTTAGCTCCTCCGATAATGACTAGTAGTGTTTGTTGAACCCATCTGAGACGTGTTGCACTAAAGCGCATGGAATAGTGCAGAGATACCCTTTTACTCTGCGATTTCTCTGATAGTCAAAGCCGTGCTATACCAATCTTCATCTAGAATTTCTCTGAGGCCAATTTTGTTACCAATGAAATGGTGTGACAATTAATGCTAAGTTTTGTACTTCTTTGTTTAATACTGTGCCGTTATGAAAACGTTATGAAAACTGTTAATAACAATTACAAAATTCAACAGTTTACGTAAGCATTTTTCTGGTCGTGCTTTGGGGTTCTTTTTCGTTTTTACTCACCTTTGGAGCTCTTAAAACGGAAAATGAGAGCCAACAAGTAGAAATAATAAAAATGGCTTCAGACCGGAATTCGAAACATCGAAACATCGAAACGAGAATTTTTCCTACGTGTATAAGAACTATGCTTCTTCTCCAGTGGTAATTAGCGGATAGTGATTTTGAATGCAAAGGATAAATCTTGGCCATCATCAACCCCCTTGTGGTGCGTCACACACTCTACTGCTGCAGGATATCGGGGAGTCAATTTGAAAATGTATTTGGTTTATATAATGCCTTGCGGTGGCCAACCGATAAGCAAGTCGTTATCTGTCCTTCCTAGAACCTCCTGTACCATTTTGTTGATCTTGGGAATGGAAGCTTGCTTGGTTAGTTTGAACGGAATGCGAACCTAGAACCTTAGGTCCGATACAGCAGCACTGCGCCTCCTCCTACAGGGATTTTACACCACCGAATTTGAAAAATGAGCCTAGACCTTTCTTATGTGAGCACACGCGGAAATACACATCATATATGTACATGTACTGGATTCACTAGCCAACTGCATTCAGCGAGTTTGGACGTTTAAAAAACTAAAGCTGTTTACGTGAATGATGTTAGTACCTCCCAGGAGGCCGACCACTTTATAATGTGGGTTCACGGAGTATTCATGGGCGTCTTTGGAACTGAGTCGACCGATAGCCGAAAATTGTCCAGTTGATGACTATCGTCTAAGGAATGCTGCCTTGGAGACAGCATATTTATTGAGGAATGCCTTGTGGACACGCCCTATCGCAACCAGACGGCGATCAACAATAGATTTGGCAGTACCACATACAACGGTTGAGCAAGAAAGAGCAATGGCAAAATTGCTTTTGATAGGAAAAATAAATAACAGCAGAAGGGAGAGATTATGTAGCTGAATGTTCGGATGAGACGTTTTGTATAACGGAAGTTAAAAACTTATAATTCATTATGCTCTTAGGGACTTAGAGTCACAGTATGACTGCCGACGGGAGTAGACTTCAAATGCTAAAAATATCTGAAAAGTAGGGTGGGCTTGGTCGACGTTCGAAGATCAGAGACGTTGTCGCGTGGGCCAAGTTGTTGAAAATTAGGTAGGTCCGCCACCAGACATTGGATCCGACACTGATTCGGATAATTCGAAATTTGTCATTTTTTCAATACTGGTCAAAAAGGCTATGCGATTAATAACGTTTTTGAGATGCTCAAGATCTTGGAATAATTCAGATAAAAGTAGCCATAACAGGAAAGATTTTCAGATAATCAAAATAATTGTTTTATCTTCGGATTTCACATCCGATATCCGAATCGGATAGGATATCAGTTTTCCTATATAAATCAGTTATCTGAATTTTCTGAAATATCATCCGCTGAAAATGGCCTCCTCTCGAATCGCCATAGGATCCAAGCCTTTCAAAGATGCCTTTATTCGCACAATCTATTTAGCCAGGGTTTGGAAAATTGACGAATCCGAATTACCCGAATCGGCGTCGGTCCGATGTCTACCCACCACGTACACTTGCCCGCTGACCGACAGCCGTCACCAACTGATTCCGTGGGATGTCAAGAGAACACCAGGACTTCCACCACCGCGTTCGTTGGACTTCTTCGCGAAAGCCCTGAACGAACAAATCAATGCCCTTCATGTCCTTCGAGCGAGGAGGATACATTGGAGCACTCCGGCATGCGACAGAAACGAATGGAGACGCTGCTGGCGCCCGCTCGAGTAAGTCGATGACAAACGGGACGACAGGAGAAACAGGTGATGGAAAGTGGGAGCGAACGCATGCATGGATTAGGGGTTCATCGTCTAGTTCTATCGACGTTTTGAAGATTGTAAGAGGGTTATAACAGCAGCATTGTTCCAATTGGGTACTCATAAGGTTCTAAGTTGTGCTATTATCGAGTAGACTGTTTAAAACACAGTTTCACTGCGTTAATCAAAATGTAGAATTTGAGTGTATCACCAGAGTGTTGATGTGAACACATTCGTGCGTGCACAATTCATTATCCAACACCCGCTTTTGTTTTACGATCATTTTCCTGGAGAAAACATGCCACGAGTGAAATAGAGACGACGTACCCTAGAACATTGAATTATTATTAGTGCAGGAGGTGGAAGACGGATGGATCCCGGCTCGATTTTAATATCTTCTCCGGGGCCAAGCTCACCGTTTGTGCAGAAGACTCGAAATGCTAAGCTCACCATCTGTGCAGAAGACTCGAAATGCCATCATGGAGAGTCGATCGACATTAATCAGTGCTGTTCCCTTAGTTATTTATTTGTTTATTTAGAGAACGCACACTTGTGTTACGCCAACACACAAAAAATACTCTAGAACAAGAGTAGAGATAGCTATTTCATAAATTAAAAATAGATCATATGAGAGTCATATGAGAGAGGGAACGAACGCATAACTGTTTGGCTCATAAGAACTCCACATTTAAGACTATAAATAGAACAACGTCTTGCCGTGGAGCTATTAGCCGTGGAGCTGCTAGGATTTCCGGAAGGCTCTCAACATTTTGAGTGCTTCACATTGAACTACCATAACTTTCTCAAATCTTACCGGATTTAGTCGAAATACGCACTGTCCGAATCAGCACACCTTTGCTAACGAGCCAACAGTTGGCTTGTTCCATCAGCGCGAAAAGTAGGTCGAGATTTGACCACATCCACGAAAGCCGTTTTGGCTTGGTCCTAATTGCTTAAGGTGCCAAAAAGTTGTAATGGATCACACCAGCCGCTGCCCACCACACAGTGGCCATCACCTTTTTGATGGAGGTTCGAATAACAGAAGCCCCCTTCCTCTCGAAGCGTAACAATTTTTGCCGCTCACTCATCTCGTCGGGCACCCACTTTTCGAGCCTTTTCACCTTTCCAAGGCGTTTCAAAGCATCCGCTACAGCAGTTTTACTGACGTCCAGCTCTTCCGCGAGTTGTTTGGGATGGTTCAGCTTACACCAATTCCTTCAACTCTTCGTCCGAGATTGCTCTAAGTCGACCGCTACGAGAGTCGTCTTCAAGGCTGAAATCTCCGCTCCGAAATTTACTGAACCACGGGCGCAACTCCAACACTACTAGTCCCCCACACTTGACTGATTTATCGAGCTGTATCGGCTGCTGGTTGTTCCATGGGAAAAGAAAATGCAATATCGACACCTTCAAGAACAAAAGTATAAAACAACGTTGAAACATAGATTATTTAGTCAGATAGGGCGAAAAATTCCGTACGTACAGAAAATAGCAATAATGCGCAATGCAAGTTGAATTTTTACTTAATAAGAGACGAATGGAAAATGGTAACACAGAACGCTGAGAACTTTCCAGAAAACTCAATACTTCAGTGCACTACATCTATTCAGAAATCGTTCACATTGATAAGTATTGAATGGACGGTCACCCTACCGGTCATGGGTCTAGAGGGATAGCAGGGATATGGATCGGACCTTTTACATAGAGTAGGGAAAAACGGTTATGAAGGCGCAGTTCGGCCTGAACTCGATGCAGGAAGCGCCACAGACGTACATACTTATTTCAATTTGTGCTTCGCGCTTTCCACCAGGGCTATGCAGAGTAAGGAATGTGTTAAAAGGACGTCGACAGTACCCGAGCTCTTTGTGGAGTGGGTTTACCTTCTTTGTTTAACTTTTCGGGGATATTCTGGAGGAGGTTTTAACATGTATTCGAATTATAGGGCGAGTGCTAGCGCAGTCGTAGGAGGCGTGGCTGCCGCGTGCACCCATTTCAGAAGGTCACGAAGGGTTCTCGGCACATTTTGGTAGAATAATCCTCACTATCTTCCTCTTCCATAACGAAGAAATAAGGAGAAAAAATAAAAATGTGTGCAAAAAACAACGTTTGCATGAAGAACTCCACAGCTCAGTATACATAGAGACGCGGTGCACCGGGACCTAAAATTTGTATTAATGGGCTCTAGATAACATGTGGGGCGTGTGTAGAGGTACCGACTGCAGCGTGCACCCGATACCAGGTTTCTCGTTCGAATTTGCACCAGGCCAACGAAGCTTATACGCCTCAGTTAATTGATACAAAAGTCGTATGAGTAGAGCAAAACGCCAGCTTGTCCATCGACTGGCCAGCGCAGCTCATTGGATAAGCCAACCACGCATTCATTTGCTTCTACAACACTATGTTGAAGTAGAGTGCGTCGCGTATCTAAAAAGGAGTGATTAACGCCGTTCTCTATTTTTACCATTTGTTTTGATCAGAATAGTAACCTCTGTTCTCATTGAGTCAACAATTCAGCGCTTTTCTTTCACGGACAAGTATTGTAAATATAATAGCAGTATATTTAGCACGATGTTATCATAGGGATTGGTTAGCCTGGGTCGGACTCAAACACCTCGAAATTTTTTCTACTTTTGTCGTACATCGTCGTGTAAGCATAGGTTCGATATATGTATACATTCGCCATTTCACGTAGAGTCCGGATGCATTGCGTATTCCAAGTAGAAGCCATAAAACTCTTCTCTTATTTCTCTCAGCCAACCGTTTGCCTCTGAAAGCATATATTTAACCACAACATACTTCACTTCATCGCAGCGGCAAGCAGAGGCCATGAAGACTGCCTTGTAGCCTTGACATCGCTTAACTCTTCGCCTCATGAGGCAGCCCTTGTCGTCGGCTGATCTGAAGTGCTTTGTGAGTGAGGTTTTCCGGCCGGTTCGGTCGCATTGTGCAGCGGACCGAGGCGTCGCGCGACGTGGTGGAGAAGCTTTCGTCTGCCATTGAAGCCGTCCTCGCAGTGAAAGCCTACAGGGATTTCGCGGCGCCAGAGAACGCACACCGTCGGAGACGCAGCGTCGCGCTTAGCGGACGAATTCGCCGTCGTCGCCGTTTGAAACGTGTTCTTCTCCTGCGGCATGTAGCGCCTTCACCTGCCTTCGGAGTGCCTCCACCTCCTTCCCGCCGTCGTGTCGCGTGCTCTGCCTCCGTTTACTCCCGACGCCGACCTCATCACGCCGTCGCCGCCGACCTCATCACGCCGTCGCCGCCACTGTGGCGGCGAGCTCTCTCCGCTTGGCAGCTCCCAGTGGCCAGGACTGGTTCTCTGTCTGGCAACAACGAGCTGCTCTCGTCCCTCTCTCAAGGACCCTCAACCTCGTTGTGTCTCGGCCTTGCCGCATTTAGTTTTCGCAAGAATTCTATTGCCTTCACATTCTTCTATCCTCGGTCAGCTCACGAAACACCATTCATATTTGGATTTTTTGTTTCACATGTGCCCCATTTTTTAACGGATAAATTCAGGTAACGCTACTAGTTATCCCTTACACTCTGCAGCATCTTTCGCGTAGAATTGGATCAGAACCCCAAGGGCAGAAAGCAGTGTGCGATTAGGTTTCTTCACTAATCGAGTCGGAATCGAGTTTTTGAAGTTCTCAAAGAAAAAACGCCCTGCCTACATAGCTGCTTGGGGCAGTACAAAAGGCTCGTTAACAGGTATCTCCAGGATGCTTCTTGGTTAGTCCCGCTATGGTAGCTTTAAATGGTTTTGTCCATTGCTTGTTCTAAATGCTGGTTGTTAACTGCCCTCGGGTTGTTTTACCTGCGTAAATATCCAGGCACAAAAAAATGAACAAACAAGTAAACTAGAACTTTTTCTTTCGGTTTAAATGCATCCAATTTAGCGAGTTATGCGAGAAAAAACATTTTCTTGAACATTTGAAAACATATTACATAAAAGAAATTCACAAAGCCGTGAAGTCACTTAGACCTATGCAGCTCTAAATTACAGAACCACGCGACGATATAAAAGCTAAAGATTGGCATTCCTTTGTTGGATGCGCCACACATTTCACTTCCACTCACTTTTACAAAGGGAACGTAGACGACGTAGAGACAAGATGAATTCATATGTATTCAGCACACGGTCGCCGAAGTATCAGCAAGGCAGTGCTCCTTCATACACCAGTCTGGTACCTCCCAGTCGGGGAGGGTAGGATATGAGAGGCCTTTTGGCGCAGGCGGAGCTCCACCCCTAAGCCTTGTTGGTTCGAGGAGCATACGAGAGTCGGAGTGTCCTTCGACTGCGCTATCAGCGCTCGATGGGCTCTGAAATGCCAAATATTGAGCACTGATGGAGAATGAAACCTTTTTCTAACCCACCTATGCAAGGCTTAGGCACGTCCCTGATTTATTCTCTCCGCTGCCCAGCTCCATGCACTCCTCGGATGACGTGCCCGGCCGTCATCTATCCTCGATTGAATGGATCCCTTGTCTATCAATGCCGAACACATTGTTCGTCGCTTGCAGGAATCTTCCGAAAAATTAAATCTCTGCATAGCGTGTTCTGGCGAGCTAATAATTAAGTGCGATATTGTGTGCGTGTAGCGCTGTCGGAGCCACCATCGTGAGCTTGGGATGAATTCGCAGTTCGCATCCCACCCAGGCCAATCAAGCCTTTCATTGCTCGGGTTCTTTGCTTGTACAGATTAATCCGGAAACTTTAAAGTGCTGTAATTCCATTGTTGACCACAACTCATTGCATGCGCCGATCAGGCATTTAGAAAGCCTTCACGATGTCCCGAAAAATAGAATGGATTCTATTTTGCAATAAATTAATGCAGCTCTTTATCCTTCCTATCATTTGTCATGAGGAAATAAATTAAGTTAAGGAAAACGGATGGGCCTCGAGTCGCTTCTTAGCCGGAGTTCATTGCATTATGGTCTAGATCGAGGTGCACTATTTTCTTTCCTTCGAACGGCTACACTTTATGTGTACCATCCGAATCCGTTCATCTTCGGGACATTTGTTAACATCGACTTTTCTCTACAATCCGACAGCAATAAAAACTACTTTTTGCTCTGCAGATCAAGTTAAGAAGAGCGCACGATGAAAATAAGATTTTCCCCACTTCAAGCAAGTTGCTTTTCCATTGCGTCTTGGTGAAGGAAAAAAATGTTACTCTTTTAGCCACCATTCCACTATGCAAAAAAGACTTGGTGGAGTTGTTCCAAACAATTAGCTTTCTTGGGAGATATTGTTATGTTCAGTTTGATTTCATAAGCGTGAATTACGGGCGCGTATGGAGCGGTCGGAGCAAGTGTGTGCAGTCGCGTGCACTCGATTCCAGGTTCTTGGTTCGGATTTCTCGCCCAGGCCAATCAAGCCTCCCATCCTTCCGAAGTCGGTGATTTGTTACCACACGTGTCTGCGAAGGATTATGCGCTGAATTGTTCATCGGCTGGTCACTGAAATTCATTGGATAGGCCCAATGCGCATTGAACTTACCTCCACGGCATCCCGTAGAAGTGAAGCACGTGGTGCATCCCGAAGATGATTCATTAAGGAGGACATATATTATGTATTTTTGTACTGTAGAAAATCAGCTTCTTTGCTATTCTAAAGCACAGAAGAAAAAGGCTGGCATTAGTTAATCACTTTGTGGGATGCGCCAAGCACTCTACTTCATCGGGAAATAATGGACCTACATATTTTGGATGCATATGTAGGTATATGTGTACAATGTCTTGCGGGCAGAAGATGAAAATGTCCAGTTTTTTGAGCTTTTCAAGGGAGCCTGCAATCAATTGCCTCTCCTGGGTTGGTTGGCCTAGACAACACCCGAACCTTAACACTAGTGCTTCCCATTCATCTTGCATGGAGAGTTGGCGCCTAATCCGACTCACCACCGACGCCTGTATTTTCCGTTTTGTCACGGCAAAATAAATCAAAGAGTCCATGGCTTTCTAATCAGTCATCGTCTTGTTGTCCACTGTGTTCCTGCTTCTGTCGTTGCCATTCTGTCATTCCTGTCGGCAAACATTAAGCGCCGCGATAGCGATGATTGGCATGTTGGGCAAAAGATGCCCAAAAAACCGCTGAGGCGGGAACACAGTAACCTTAAGGCTGAACTTCCAGAGCCTGCTGCCTAAGTTAAGTTGAAGAAACTGAAGCTGTTGTCGTAGAGACGATAGCTGAACATATATACGCCTAAGCTGCATTCCACACCCGGTCGCCCACATACCATCTTTTCCTCCTGGAGCCAGATTTATCAACCACTTATCGGCCGGTATCGGTATATTGGTTATCGTCTCACTAGCTCTGTATCACCTACTGCGTACAGGCTGATATGGTGAATCCGCGGTGAAATGATACCGGCGGTATCGTTGACGAATCTGGCCCCTGGAAAGCATCCTAAGCGATTACTGTCCGTTGGCGCCGTCTAGGCCCACAACCAGTGTCAGCCAGGCAGTGTCGGAAGTAGCAGAAGGGCAAGCAGCGCGTCGTCGCAAACAGTACGGAACATGCTGTCATGTGGGTGAAGGCGCGATGAATGGAATGCGACACGGCCGCTGTCACCACAAACGAGACGCAAACACATCCTGTTCGTCACCACACTCACGTGCAACGGCGGATATTCCTGTGGCCAACGCCTTCATAGCCCCTAGTTCTTCTTTGCATCGTCAGCTGTACTGTGAAGTTCTTTGGAGGGATATATCAGTGTCAGGAGTGTAAGGCAACAGCGGCTAACAACTTCATCCTAGCCTTCATTCCAGAAGAACTCCAAGCCGTTAGCCCCAACAGTCAGAAGGTGGTGATGCTCAGTTACGCATAGTCGTATGCCGTCGGATTCTGCAGACCTCCTTCACTCTACGCATGAATTTCTAATCACAGATCTTAGTAGACCTTCCCAATTCCTTACTCTTTTCTGAGGAATTACCCAAAAGGAAGAATTCCACCAGAGCTGTTCTTAGGAGGTTAAGTAGAATACGAATGATTCACCTTATGGGAAAAAGTTTCTAGTCGGTAGAAACTGGTTGGTTTCAATTTATGGCCAGTTTTACCTGCACATCTGGGAAGAAAGGAGCCTATAACAGCAACTGTTCGGACGACAGGCGCCTTTTCGACATTCACTGTGTTTTTCTGTCCATCCTAAAGAGGACGTTTTCAGTGTACTCGGCATGACTACTTGCACCTGCACTTTCTTAGGTATTCTTGTAAAATTTTGATGTAAATACATAATATTGATTAGGTGCGTGGTAGCGCACTTGGAGAATAAGCGGACAGGCCCGTGCACTGAACTCCAGATTTCTCGTTCGGATTTCCCGCCTAGGCTAACGAGCGTTCCATTTCTTCGGCGTCGGTGAATTGGTAGCAGACTTGTCTGGGAAGGATAAAAGTCCTAAATTTTCCTCCGCTTGGTACCGAAAGTCACTGTTTAGAACAAACACTCAAACACTGCTTAAATTACTTTGCGACAATCCGTGGAAGCAGAATGCTTGGCGGGTCCCAACAGGGAATTTTTGACGACGATCTTCATCCTTTTTATCTTTTATTTACGCTTTCGCGACATCGGTTGCAGGCGAATAATAATCTGTCGAAAAAAAAGCTGAACGGATTTAAATTCTTGTTCCCAATTCATTTTCTTTCTTAGTTGGTTTCTGAACACTTTGTGTTACATATACTCGACGGCCGATCTTGTTTCCTAAATTTACGCTACAAGAACTTCAGCTGTTAAACATTAATCGCATCGCATCGTTCGAGGGGAAGTGCAGACAAGCCTTTAGATGGAGTTGTTTTCAAAAACTTGTTCCATCGTTATCTCGGCCCTGCAAAAACGTTGAAGTTTCGAGAGGTGGTGGATAATGAGCTCATAACGAGAGATGGTGAGCCGAATTCTGCAAGAAACTCGTTTTATTTTGCAGGGCAAATCTGAAGCATTCTCTCTATGTATTCAGCCATGTGTTTCTGTAACCTTGTATAATGTCTTCGTGTAAAAAAACTTCGTACAAATTCTCCAGATAGTACGAGTTAGATACGATCAAAGGATAGTAGTACGAGTTCCGTCTTAGAGCCTTACCATTAGATTTGTACTCAGTCTTCTTTTATGGAAGTTAATTCTGAAGACGTAAACAACGGTAACATGAGGTCGTTACCCCTGAATTCAAACAGTCTATTTTCTCTGCCCGCGCTGGCTAGACGATGGAATGAACGTCTTCTTCAGCAAGCAGGAAATGCGTTACATCATCGTGTAGACGCACAGCTGCGGTGATTTTGTCGGTCCAATTAGCATCACCTGCCACCTGTCAACACTCGTCCCACTGATCATTGTCTCATTCCTGCGGGTAGCAACATCGACCCTAACGCGCTGGTCCGTCTGTCGAAGTAGCCTGAGCGGTTGTTTGCGTCTCATGGAATACAAAAGACTTCAAATATTTACACAGGATTCTGGAGGTCCGACCATAGCCACAGGGCCAGCTGCACAGAACTCTGTCAACTACTCTTTTTCTCTTCCTTTTTCTTTCATTGTCTCCAATAATTGTGCACGCAGAGCTTTACGGATCTTCACCAATACAGACGAGTCAAAGTCGGAAAGAAACCCGATATAGATGTAGCATGCAACGACTGTCTAATATTACTATTATTATTTGCTTGGTATTTTTTGACATGTAGTTTGTAAGGTCAGGGGCTTTTAACGCTTTTAAGGCCAATTAAACGTGAAAGTATACCAGATAAAACTTGATTTCTCGACATTAAAAGTTCTACCGGATGAAGAGGGCTTCCCAGAAGCGAATGAGTGTCACGTACGTCTTCTTATACCCATAACATAAATGCCACCTTCGCTCTGGTTGAGATTTGAGACGGTAGGATTGAACTGAACCACTGAACAATTTAGGTAGAGCAATGTCCTCAGCTAAGCCAATGGGTTGGATGAGGACATAAGATGTATGTACAGTCCTAAGAGTGTAAGTGAGGGAGTAAGGAGTTGTGTAAGGAGTTCGTGAATAGGACACGCTTCTCCTCTTCGAAAGTCAAGCACTTCACCTATAGAACTATAAGGATTGTCTATCGCATGCAAGTAGGAAAAACGGAATATTCCAAGAATGCTAAGCAACGCTGGGATGACCATCCAGTCTTGCATGGTCTTCCTTTTGTTGTTTAACGTGGGAATACTTTTATACAAAGCTAATCTTTTCGATTAAGAACACGTTTTTAATGACGTGAAATTGAAGGCAAAATTTTCAGTGAAGAAACCTTTTGCTTCAACAATGGTAATAACAGTAATCATAATGCGAACTAATAAAGTTCTTCTTAGGATGTGTTGTGCGATGCCTATTATGAACACATCGTGAAATCTTTGAGTTTAGTTTTTATCCTTAAGATCATCAATGGACGTTTTTGTTTTGTTCAAGTTTACATTTTTGAAGTTTATTTTTTTACATTAAAGCGCTTTTAAAAATGTGAAAATATAAATTTTCTTCTCAGGTGGTTCTTTTTTGGCTTCTGTAGGTTTTATGTTTCACTCTTAATAGTGACGTTTGGCAGCAATCGGACTCTGAGGGGATGAATGGTCAGCCCGGGAGTGACCGAATTTGAAATTGAGAATGGCGTTTTCTCCCAAATCGGGAACTGAAGAACAACCGTATTACCGCGAGCTGTCCAAGTTCGGCTTTCTATGAATCTTGGACCATATGTAATTGTCTGAATAGTAGAGAATAAATACATTTTAGTAATTTGAAGAAGCAAGACAATAACTTTAATGGTTCGTTTCGCCATCTTCCTTCAGATGAACCTTGTAAATTATAACATCTCCCTAGTGGCTCATCAGTGAAGGAAGAGGTGTTATAATTTTGATGTTTATTTTAATGTTTATTTATTACTAGTATAATAATTAAAGTTAAATTAATAAAGTTCGGCATTAATCTACCCCTTTGAGGCTAAGGCTCACGCATTCTACTTCTTTAGAATCCTGTGAAGGCAGTTTGAGTGACGATTTGACCTACTCCATAACTTGGCCAGGAGAGGGAAAAGTCAGGTTTATGCTTCTTTGGCACATTCTGTACCAACGCCGCTACGCCAAAGTGATGAAAGGCTGTGCTGGGCGGGATCCGAACTTCAAACTTCGACAGAGGTTGCACGCGTCAGTCAGAGCCTCCTTTAATTGCGCCATCCGTGCACTACTGCAATAACTTTGAAAAACAAAAATTTTGTAAGAGAAGCAGTTGCCGGCTTTGGAAATACGGAAGCGTGTACTCTCTCCGCGAACGGCTGCATTTGTTGTTGTAGAGATGCAGATAATTAGTGATGTGTCCGCGAAGAAACTCTCCTGACATGCAAGTTTCTTCAAAGCATTCGACACTTGCTAGCGTTCTAGTTTACTCCCGGAAGCCCATTTTGTAAAGCGGCGTAACGTAGCGATGAAGTGCAAGAGAGGGCGAGGAATATCAATTTCCAAAATCAATGCGTTCCACTGCGCACAAAACCGTCTTGTAATTGATAGGAATCGGACACGCGAACAATGACAACAACGTGCATGTTCTCATGTCTTTGCTTTGTTTTTATTTTTGCCCCAATGAGCCGGCTAACAATTAGGTTGGAATGGTTAGCCATCACTTATCGATCAACATGGATACATAGAAGCCATTTTCACGTCAAATTAGACACTTTTCAAATCAAATTGGACACTTTTCTAGGAAAATTTGATAGTTTTGAAATCAAACAGAACATCTTTCAGATCTAAACGAGCATCTGCCTGATTATATTAGAGGCTATCCAGCACGGTAAAAGTGATTTTAGTTTAAGCAAAATTAATAATTAATGAAACTTGAAGAAAGAAACTGAAGCTGAGATTTAATGAAACTTTCTTTGAAAATTTTTAATTCGTCCATTCCAATAAGTGAGCACACTGCTTCAACATTTATAAAAAGATTTGTTTAACATTTATAAAAAGACTTAAAAAGAAAAATAGTAAGCTAAGTTTATATTTAACCGCAAGAAGGCAGCAATCATTCAGCATATTAAATCAAGAGATCACGCCATGCAGTAATAAAAAAAAGGATAAAAGATAAAGGACATCGTTACTCAATCCCTTCTGGGATGCGCCAGCGCATTCTACTTCTACGAGATGTCGTGGAGGCGACATGAATGCGTATTTGGCCAAACAATGACTTGCGGTGGCCAGCCGATGAACAAGTCAGCGCTTTATCCTTCCCAGACAAGTCTGGTACCAATTCACCGACCCCGGAGGGATGGAAGGCTTGGTTGGCCTGGGCGGGAAATCCGAACCAGGAACCTGGTATCGGGTGCACGCGACAGTCGCGCCTCCTCCGACTGCGCTACACACACCGCAACACGAATTTGTATACCATGCACAAATCAGTGACTTCCTTCCAGTTTCCAAAGTAGGAAGGCAAAGTAAATGTTGCGCAGCTTGGTAAAGGGTTACGGCAGCTTAGTGAAGTCTCTAATGTAATCGCTGCCTTTCTCTTAAGACTCCTTGACAAGTCGAAGACATTTGAGGAACTACCCTCCCAACTGTCACTTCATTTTGTAGGAACCCATCCAAAAGGCTAGAAGGCCACGAAAAAGACGTCGCAAGAAGTCGAGAAAAAGTGGACTCTTCTGTCCACATCTATGGTTAGCTTTATTCGACTTTTACGGCGTCTATTTCGTAGTCTCTTAGCTTTTCGGATGGGTTCCTGCAGACTGAAATGGCGTTTGAGAGAGTAGCTCATCAAATGTCATCGACTTGTACAGGCTCTAAAGAAAGCAACATCGCCAGAACCTAGGCCACAATAAAGACATACCAATCTTGGCTACGCTGAAGAAATTGCTTGCCTATTGCAACGTTTAAAATGGCAAGGTTCATCGAGATTCGGACATGGGATCATAGTACTCAATCACATTCCAAGAGAAGATTTCCTGGACAGAATAACTTAGAAAGAGAAAAGGAGTTTGAAAGAAATGAGGAACACAATCACGAAAGAGGCGCTACTCCGCGTTCTGCAAAGCTGCTCTCACGATGTATGACTGCTAAGCCAGGAGTGATCCACTTATGGTCAACATTGCCCAGTCGGTATCTCTGGTGCATGTGCAGCTGGTTCTTAAACTGCTTGTTGCGAAAAATTTGTTTTCCCTTGCCTCTCTATAAAACAAAACGTTATCCCAGTATTTATGGGCTACCCCAAAGCCGTGCTAGAGCCTCTGCTGCCCTAGGTCTCTGCTGGTTTGGATAGCGCTACTCGATGGGCGTGCAATAGTTTCGAACGACAGTTCGCAAACGTTGCTAGCGATGAAGCGATGAGACAGCATGCTCTTGGCACCAGTGTGCCGATGCGCAGTTCGTGCAGCAACATTCCTACCTGACCTTTTCATGAGCGCAGCGGCGCTCATTTCTGTTGCGTTCGTATTACAGGGCCTTAGAAAAGATGTGTGAGCATCATTTGGATGCGCACGCGAAACCTGCCTCCTCCAGCTACTGTAAAAAAATTGCCAAAATTTGCCAATAAGAGCTTCTTTTTGCTGCGCCGTTAGGATTCAGTAATTTTCGCAGAAGGGAGAATGATCAAATCGAGAAGTATTTAAGCCTGTTAAATGTTATGTTCTTCCTTCATTGTGTTCGTTTTCTTGTAAAGCGCAAAACAAGTGCAATAAATAGATAAATAAATAGGGACGACTATTATTTTCAGAAAAGAAAAAGCTGGTTAGAAAACAGATAAAGATGGTAATGCAAGTGAGCCCCATTCGCGCTACCCCCCCCCCCCCCCCCCGTATCTACAATACCGGGCTTAACTTTGGTCTTTGTGCGGAAAAAGCTAGAAAAAAACGCCTTTTCCGCCGCTTTTTTGTAGCGCTCTTCAAATTGAGCGCATTGGAAATTGAAGCACATACTCGTGATCAGCACCGAGCCCTCTTCCCGATGAGCTGAAAAGCGCTTAGAGAGCGCCAGCAAAATAGTTCAATGACCTAATTTCTGCCTGGCGCGGCTGACCCTTTTCCTCGCAGGAGATAATTACACCCACAGCTTCAAAGTAGCTAATGAAGCAAGATATTCGGCCCATTATAGCCTATTTTCAACCTTAACTAAGTATTACTATATATACCTCATATATAGTAATACTTAGTTCTCTGGATTCCCTTGTTCACCGAGATCAGAACGATATAATTTTTCGAAGGATCTGATTTAAATTTTTAAACTTTTAACAAGAGCAGTAACTTCGATAAATTTAGAGGAATAATACAGGTTCGTCTTGCATCTACATCTACTGATGCTTTATGTGACATAAGAATTGATAAGGAACAATACAACTTCTTCATTGAGAAGTGTACATTTGATTGAAACTTTTGATTCTCTAATATTAACAATTTTGCCCATCCCAATTCGCTCATCCTAATTGGCTTTCGGCAAATTGTTCTATGAAATTGTTGTTGTAACGAAAATGAGCATGTTTGTATAATAAATAACAATAATAAACGGTCTCCAAAGTTTCGTAGCAATAGAAAATCGCTGTGCCGCGATCGAACAATTATTCATGTACCCCATTGCCTATTCGATTCCGTGATCAAGTTTTCAATGCCAAGATGGCAGTTCATCAAAGATGTGTTTGTGATTCACCGATCGTTACATAGTTAATTATTCGGCACTATTGGAATAATTTGGAGACTATAATATTTCTGCGAAGAAGTTTATTTGCTCATCAAAATGTAGCTTACCTACATAATTTAATTTTTATTTTCATAATTTAATTTTTTCAACGCTCACAGTTTCTAGTTCTACTTCTCAACCTCTACCTCAGTGAACTATCTCGCATTAATGCATTTATTAGTGCAATGCCTATAATGGCAATGCCATTTCCTAATGGTTTGTCTTGCCGTCGTGCTTTCTAACGTTTGTCTTAAACAACGTAAATTATTATTATTATTATTATTATTTCCAGGACCCTTCTTATTCGACCCTTATTCTTGCAAATATAAAAGGATAAAGGATTAAGGACTGCGTTACTCAATCCTTTTTGGGATGCGCCGCGTATTCTACTTCCACGGGATGTCGTGGAGACGATTTGAATGCGTATTTAGCCATACAATGGCTTGCGGAGGCCAGCCGATGAACAAGTCAGCGCTTCATCTTTCCCAGACAAGTCTGATTCCAGTTCACCGACTCCGGAGGGATGGAATGGCCTGTGCGGTAAATCCGAACCAGGAAACTGGTATCGGGTGCAGGCGACAGTCGGCGCCTCCTCCGACTGCGCTACACGCGCCCACAAATATATAAATACACACAAATATAAAGCATGCAACAACTCGGGAAATCGAACTTGCCATCGTGGCCAAACGCTGTTAGAAATCATGGCGCATTCCCAGCATTCAGCACTCCGTCGGATTTTTGCTTTCCTTGAACGCTGCTAAAAGGGCTGCAGTTTTACGAGAATTCAGAGTGCCCATGCAACTTCTTGATAGAATTGTGCATGAGTTTTTAATAGCCTTTTTTCGAAATTCTTTTTTTATAAAACTCAATGCTGCATTAAGAGGTCTTCATTCACCCAAAATCGTATTCTATGGAGACGTTGGGTCGTTGAAGTTTAACAGGCGGCGAAACAGACTGTGTGGAAGTAAGAGGTAGAGTAGTTTCAGCGAGTGTAAGAGTCATCAGTGGGAGCAGTGGATGACCTCCTGCTTCCGCATAGTCGAGCTCGTCTGCAAGGGTGTTCGTTCTCTCATAATGTGCCCTTAGCATGCGCTCGCTTCGCTTCTATACCTGTCCGGCACGTGATTCACGGGGTGTCAGGCTTGCAGAAAAATATGGAGGCTGTAACCTAATGAACACAAGCTGCAGCTCAGTCACGCGCATCGAAAGTGATCTGCCTCTCCGAGTCGTTATTTTCACTCATTTATCTGCAGTGAAGATGGAGCGCTTATTGAAAGCAGAGCATGCTTATAAGAACAGATCTTTTGTAAGGATTGAGCGCCTCCAGATGAAACAATAGAAATGGCAAAAAGAGACTACTTCTGCTCCATTTTCCTTTATGGGTTCCAGCTACTAAGAGATATGCGGAGGTTAGCGGAATGTCATGCAAAATATCTCTTTGCGTATGGTTTCCTTGCACAAGTGCGTTCGTAAATGAAATCATCGCTCCTTAAGGTGTCATCATGAAATAACTCATCTTTGAGTGATGTGGTGTTGCGAGGGACTTTCCTCTCCTCGCTCATTCCTCTCTGGTCTGTTCAACGCCTTTGGGAACTTTCATGTAAGGTTGCTGTTGAAAGTCAAACAAGTTTACGGAAAGAAGTAGACGTGGTAGCGCAGATAGCGCAGGCGCGGGCCAGCGTGTGCAGAGTAATTCATGGTTCTTGGTTCCGGTCTTGCCCCTGCCATCAAGCCTCCATCAAACTGGAGTCGATGAGTTGGTGCTGCACTTATTTGAAAGGATAGAACATTGGCATGTCTATCGGCTTGCCCTGAAAGTCCTTGCATAGACCAAATTCCAACTGTCTCAACGTCCCGTAGAAACAGAATGCGCAGCGCACTCCAAACAGAGACTACAGAGCCTTCATCCCTTATTGAAATACATTCTCGTTTCGCCGAAGACATCGGGTCCGAATCCTAAGGAGACGACTTTCGCAAGAAATGGACAAGGTTCTGATATCTTAGTCTTCCTCGGAGATGAATCCTCTAAGCGCTCCAGCTATATGTACCAAGGTCTCGAGGTCAACATGGACAAAGACCTAGGCTTGAGGAGCTTTCAGGAGCGTCGAAGAAGTCGAAGAGAGTTCTTCGACGAAGAGACGAAGAACGTGGGGCTCCATGCCCACCTTTTCGACTCCAATGATTTTCCTGCGCCAACGTACGCCTTAGACCTGGGCCATACGAAGGAAGGATGAACATGCCATCTGCGCCGTGAAGCGAGCAATCGAGAGGGTAATGATTGGAGTGTCATGCAAGGGAGAGGTCTCATGGAGTTCCAAGCTTCTTCGACGTTCGAAGATCAGGGACGCTGTCGCGTGGGCCAACTCGGTGAAGGTTAGAAGGGTCTGCGTCGTAATGCCTTTCACAAACACTAGCTGAACGAGAGCTGTGTTCGAGTGGATTCCACGGATATCAAAAGAACACCAGGACACCCACGTCGCTGGCACTTCTTCGTGGAAACTCTGAAAGAAAGGTATCACCACGCACTTCGTGTCACTCGAGCGACGAAGATTTATTGGAGCTCTCTGGCACGTGACAGGAACAAATGGAGACATTGCTGGCGCCTGCTCAATGATCAGCGGGACGACAGGTGATACATGTAGCTGATTGAAAGACACCAGATCTCTTCGTATTCTCTAAGGTGTTGTGGTTTGGGAAGCTACGAACAATGAGTTCCTTGATTATAGAATTTTTGGGAGACAAACTCGACATCACTCTTATTTAAAACCACATGCTAAAGCGCCCATGATCTCTATTGCTTCAAAGCTTCATCGCTGACATCTCATTCAGATGACGATTAGCACTCTATGGCTGAAGTTTTTTAAAAATGCATTCTGACTACCAGAAGCAGAAGAAACGCGGTTATCATCTCAAACATGAGATGTGGGTATTTCTTGAGCAAGATGAATGGAGCTCGAAACGGCGTCAGAATTGCATAAGACTGACGATAGTGGGCGTAAGGGTGGTTTGTGCTCATAGCGAGCGAACAACTACAACGAAAACGTTCTCTCCACAGCTGGAGATGCAGGCCTGGAACGTATGATGTTTTAGGGAATTGACGTGATGAATGTTAGCTCTCCTGGACATTCGGGAAGCGGTGAGCTCCTATGTACGTGCGGTCTACGCTGTCCTCTGATAAAGTGGAGATGAAAAGGTGCGGCGCCGTTACCCACACTTCGACGCTAAGTTCAGGTATTGAAGACCGACCGATGGAGCAAAAGTGACTAGAGGAATGGAGTGAGTACAGCGAAGGTTTGGAGGTAAGAGCCCATTGTTGAATGAGAAGCTGCAGAAGTTCTCCTACTGGCACTTTGTTCAGCTCCTATGTCCGTTCTTACGTCTCAAAGCACTACTGGCTGCACCCTCTTCAAAGGAAAGTGTACGATGACTTCACAGGAAATTTTTTCAATATGCGGTAGCAGCTCAGCGGAAAGTTTTGATGCTTCATTCGAAGCAAACACGGCACCATTTCTCGAAGTCGAACGTATACATAACGTACTATAGCGAAGCATATAGTGTGATTCACACCACCAAGCTGACTATAATAGCACAACTTTTTCCTATTTCTAAAATCTAAGTAAAGACCTCGATTTATGGCTGGATCTATCCGCGTACGGAATATGCGAATATCCATAACCGCTAGATAGTCAGGTATGCAAACGCCTATGCTTATTTAGTATATTGGTCACTGATGTGCGCATAATGATAGAAATAAGAACATGGCAGTTATCAGGAACTCTAACAAACTGTTAAAAACAGAAAATTTCTAGCTATGGCAACTGTAGAATAGATATCAAGCTAGAGATATCAGACGTGAAGTGCATATAGCTTTATGATGCACCCCTAAATAAGCTTGAAACATGTCAAATTTAGATGAAAATTTAACGAGAAAACCGCAAAAAATAAGTCATGATTGTTGTTATCTTTATGATCAGAAGAAACAAAAACAGACCAATTATTTTGCATCCTCTACCCAATACACTTACATTAGGGGGGGGGGGGGGAGGGGAGGGGAGGGCTAAAATTAGTGAGACTCTACATGCCGTGCCCACAAATTTCGTGACTGAAGTCCGGTTTCGTGCTTCTCGTATTTGCATGTTTAATGGCTACTTACTGAAGGCCATCTAAGAAATGACCACTTTCGCCCTTTCCAGAAGCATGCCAAAACCCCAGTTTGTCTAAGGCCGAAACCCCAGCTTGGCGAGTCAACCTGTGTCGCGCAAATCTCGCCCAATTCCCAACCCCGAGCAGCCTCGACTCGACAGTAGTCACGCAAAATGAGAAGTATGTCTTCCACCTTAACCCTGCCAAGCGGCGAGTCTGGGTGAAGCCTGTTGACCCGCTACCGACCTTCGTTCGGCGGGACGTTCACGGCGAGAAGCACCTTTTTGAGCTTTTGGGTCTGCGCCCATGGACAGGTCTACTGGAAGCTCTTTAACAAAAGCACGACAATGGACTCCAAGCCCATGGTGAACGAAATAGAAGAGATGGACCAACGACTCGCACTCATTCGGTCGCATCGCTTCAAGAAGTTCCTCCTCTTCGACAACGCCACACCCCATCGGGCAAAAGTGACAACGGATAAGCTTGCTCAGCTGGGCTATCATTCTAACCATTTTAATGGGTCTGTAGTTTAACCTGCCAGAAGGTTATTTCGTTTTGGAAGAGTTTGCTATGGTTTCAAAAGTCTGAAAGCTAGCCTAGAAGAGTGTCCAATTTGATTTGAAAGTGTCCACTTCGACGTGAGAATGCTATATTTGTTGTGGAACATTGTTCATAGTACACAAATTCGTGTTGCGGTGGCGCAGCCGGAGGAAGTGGTGGCTGACACGTGCACCTGAAACCAGGTTTCTTGTTCGGATTTCCCGGTCAGGCCATCCAAGCCTTCCATCCCTCCGGGGTCGATGAATTGGTAGCAAACTTGTCTGTGATGGTTCTCTGGATCCTATGCAACAACTAGGGTGCGAGTAGCGCAGTCGGAAAAGGTACCGACTGTCGCGTGCGCCCGATACAATGTTCTTGGATCGGATTTCCTGCCTAGGCCAACTATGCCTTCCATCCCTTCGGGTAAGGCGAATTGGTACCAGACTAGTCCAGTAAGGATACACCACTGTTTTGTGCATCGACTGACACGACCACAAGTCATTTAACACGCAAAATACCCTTTCAGATCGCCTCCACATCCCGTAGAAGTAGAATGCGTGGCGCTTCCCAAGAAGGGAGTGAGTAACGCCTTCACTTATCTTTTTCTTACACAAATTCTTCACCAACATGACCTCCTTCGATTCTTTTCAATTTTAGGATTTATTGGAAGCATATGTGACGCAGATAAATTGCCCTACTCTAAAGATAACACCTTATATTTATTTATTTATTTATTTATTTATTTATTTATTTATCTGTTTTTTCTTATAGTACATGAATGGTATTCCAGGGTAGGCCCACGTAAGGCTTGCTTAAATTGTTGCGCCAAACTAGATTTCGTTTTTTCAACTGCGCGTGCATAATGTGGCTGCATTGTAATTGAGAACAGCTTTTAGGCGTTCCGTTTTCTGTCAATTTTTGGCGTCTATCTTGAAGGACATAGCAAGTGTCATATTACTGTAGTGATATATCCGCAGGACTTGAGCTGATTGCGACGCATCTCAGATTGATACCAGACCTCCTTATAACGCTGCGAACCCATTGGAGTGTTTTTTCTGGCGTCGTTGCAGGTGCCCGATTGAATATACCGACAATTAAACAACTTTGCACTCATGACAAATGTGCAGCACCACTTCCCACGAAACTCTTGAATCCTCCAGAGGCATCTGTGGAGTAGTCGTCGCAGTCCTTTTGCGTTCTGTTCTGTACTCCTACTAATCTAGCCCGAGATCAAGCTGGTGTTGTAGATAGCAGTAGTCTTCCAGACGCCTTCTTTGGGTATAAAGTGTTATTCGTGAAGCAATTTTCTTGTACTATATGTATTGGACTGAAAATAATGTCGGATTTTACTGCTCTGTGTTCAACTTCCTTTAGCATTAATAATTTAAATCTTTCTAATAGAACACGGTTTTTTAAAGGCACAACCTTACTTTCAATGAACTGTTGGATATCACTCATTCACAATGCTACACAGCTAACTCTATTTTTCAACGAAATTTATAGTTTAACGAAAAAATTTTGCTTAAAAAATCGTTAAGAAAAATGTAACGACATAGAATTGGCTCATACCCTGTCCCCTACTTCTATTAACCCAGCCTTATGTTCTAGTTGTTGTAGATAGAGGTAAAAGACATATCAGTGAGACACCCTACTGTGTGCCTCTCTTAAAGTTCAAGGCCTAACATACGAAGACTTCAGACAGATGTGCTTTTATGGGGCCGTTGGCGTTCTTCATCCGAAGCGTTGAGCGTTGAGCGTTCAGGGTTCAGCATGTACGTGTGAAATGCATGAAAACGCCAGCGTGATTTTTCTCCCGAACGCAGCAACGAAGCAGACGGCTGGAACGGCCACACTCCAGCCTAGGAGGAAGAATTCCCGTTGGAAAGGCGAATGCGTGGAGGACTTGCCAGCGTCAACTAGTTATGATACTCGGAGATAATTGATGCAGCGAAGCGAACAAGCCGCCGAAATTCGAGCGACGATCGTCGATCAGTCGCTCGTCCTTCTCGCTGCACGACAGCGACGTCTGGTTCATCCCTGCTCGTCCTCGCCTTCGTGTTGCCAACGACGGGCCCTAGGCTTCCGGCGGAAGTCGTTGCCTTCTCGAAGATTGCCGTTTTTGCCGCTCCGGACTATCCCTCCGTCATTCTAAGCCTTATTTATGGTCTCATCCCAGATTATCTCCCTGATGAATGACGCACTTGCTGTGGTTCGACCACAACGTTCAGAAGCACCGTTCGATGCCAGTCTGCCGATGCCAATTACTCACGTCTACAGCTCACGTTCTCTGGTCACTGAGCTGCTGCCAACGCCGCAGCCAGACGTCGGAGCCCCACTTGCTTCCACGGCGATGTTGCTGGGCAGATGTTTTCGCGAAAGCAGGCATGCCTTCGGCGTTCTTTCGCTTCCTCCGACAAACACCCGGAATCACCATCTCAGATACGTTTTTGCCGCGAACGCGTGACGATCCGGGCGTTCGTGGTTCGGCGTCGAGTGTAACAATTACGAGGCGGCATGAAGCTCCCGATCCCAGCTGTCTGTCCGCAACACCTCGGACAGCCTTCTCTTTCGTGCTTGTTTGTGGATGCCCCTCTGGAGTCAGCAATGCGTTTCATTGGTTTCCGGTCGTTCCTTTCCATTTTGAACTGAACGCCAATGAACAATTTGTTCGTCTCTTCTTCCACTTTTCCACCTACGAGGACTTTCTCAGTTTTCCACAAAAAGTGTACAGTGATGTACTAATAATGTAATAAAGGGAAGTGAAAGCGAAAAACATGAAAATGGAAATTCTACATTCTCCAAAGTGGTTCGTTTCGCCAGCTATCTCCAGAGGAATCTTTTTGTTACAACACCTTCCCGGTGGCCCTTTAAGTCGAACAGTCGTGCGCATTTCTCGCCCAGCATAATCCTGAAAACTTCCGACGGAGCTTGTTTTAGGGCTGGAGTCTATAGAGCCTTCCAAGGCTTACGGTTCTGACCAGGCTGGTGCCAGGGAAGGTGGCTATTTTCGAGGCTATGTAGTGCCTTCTCCATGGTAACCCTTCAGGAATTTCCATACCCTCTTGCTTCAACACCATTTACCATCCTTGCAGATTGGGGTAAAATGAGTGCTGCTCTCAGTAGCGGGGCAAAAGTATCCGAGTTTCATAATTTTTGTCCCATTTCTAAAATGCACAAAATTTTTTCAAGTTTTTTAAAATCAGTATTGGTATTCAGTTTTTTCTTAGTTTCTAGTTTTCCATTTTTAGATCTCTTGCTTTTTGTCTTTCCTAAATGCTTCTAGTTTGCCAACTAGCGCGCATATGGCTGCACTGCTTTCCTTCTACAGCTGATGCCTTGGGCTCATACACATTCTATTGACTCCTTATTTACATGGCTGCCCATGTAATAAACATTGCATTGATGGCTGTACGAAACACATGTTCACAACCAAAAGGTGAAGCGGCTCTGAATGAGCCTTTTAAGAACAAAAACTAAACTGGAGTGGCCAATGGAAGATCCAAATTCACACAGAAAAAACCAATGTAATATCCTTATTTTTCAATAGTCGAGCAGAGAATGAATTTCGGAAGCTTTCGAAGAAAAATAAGCTACTGAGTTATCTACATATGGCAGTTGGAAAAACTAGCTGACAGATGTCTTCAGGAAATTTTATAGTTTGCTGTAATTTTTGCAGGAAATTTTATAGTTTGCTGTAATTTTTGAGGTTTTGCTTCATTGTGTAAACTAGACCCACTTATTCAGTTCACCGTTGTTGTGTGTTAAGTTGTATTTGGTCTAATTGTGTTCCTTGATTGAAATCGCGTGGCTGTCAACGAGCAGAATAAATAAATTCTATAAATAAATAAAACCATTCCCAGGCGTTCTTGTACGGACAGTCGACAAGTACATTCGTTGTCTGAAAAAATCCTGCTCAAAAATTCGTGAAAACTATGCTAAAATGCGGAGGAATATTTGTCTCACTTTAGCATCTGCATTGCCTTGACCGAAGAAGAGCTTTGAACGACGTTGCCGGCCAAGTGGTCGTTCTCCATGACAGGCGGGAGGAGACTGCTGGATTGCTGCTGTCTAAAAAATTTTGTGGGTAAAAATTTTCGCAGAGAAGAAATCCAACACGATGTTTGCCCCGTGAGTATAAATTTCTCTTGGCATTAGTAAAGAAGTGGGTGACGATAAGGATAAAACGATAAAGAACATGGTAATCAATTCCTGTGTGGGATATGTACTCTACTTCTGAAAGATCGTGAAATCAATTTAAATGCGGAATTTGGTCTGCACAATGGCTTGCCAATGGAAAAGCCAGTGTACCATCTATTGTGGTCTAGTATACGGTCAAGTTACCGGTTCCGGAAGAACGAAGGCTTGGTTGGTCAGAGTGGCTCCCGAACAGAGGGCCTAGAAGTGCATGCGACAGCCTACGCCTCCCCCAACTGCACCACCACACGTCTAAAAATTTAGCAACCACCAAATTTAGTTAGCAATATTGGATGTTTTAATGAGTGCGAATAGCGCAGCCGGAGTAAGCTCAGGCTTACGCCTTGAGTTTTCACCAAGGTTCAAGATTCGGGTCCCACACATTCTGCCAAGTCCTACACCTCTTTTCTCGGATGTCGACAAAACGATACTGGATCCTTGTCTGGCAGGGTTAAACCCCGACCTGGATGCGCCACACTATCTCTTTGTGGAAATACATTCCCCATAAAAAAATTCACTAACTCAAACCTTCACCCTTTTTACCACTTATTTTTATTATGTTGTTTTAATAGAAACATTTGCAATATGCAACATTTTAATCATTTAATAGTTTGTTTTTAATAGAGACATTTGCATTACGAGAAATTTTGTACGCTGTGATTTAGCTTCCTTTTTGCTTAATCCATCGCCATGTCTCCTTCTTTGTTCTATTATTTTCTATTCTTTCCTTTCTTCTTTTTCTTTTGCTTCTCCTTACCATTTCCTCAATCTCTTTGCGCTATTGTCACCGCTAGCTGTGTACCATTGCTATTCCTGTTCTCGCTTTTTCCCCTTCATCCATTTCTCCTTCTTAGCCTTTCTTCCATTTTTCACTTTTTCATTTTCATTCCTCTTCCTTGGTGTTCTCTGCTTCAGCATTCGCCCCAACTGGTCGTGAGATCCGCTTAGCATGTTACATTAAGCGCTGTAAATGGAAAAAGACTTTCAGGTTGCTGACCATACTTTTCTCTTAACGCACTTTCCCTTAGCATTCTTTTTGTATTGTCGGCATAAGTATTTTCGCGTCACCATAGACGGAGTTTAAGTAGATTAAGATCCGTTTTGTAGACGAAGTTGTTGTCTAATCGTAAGGAGGAAAGCGTGTTGTCCACCACATGTGAGTGGCTAAATGAAGGAAATGAAATGAATACGCCAAGCACGCTCTGCACTGAAAGAGAGCTACACATTTGCAACGTCGTTGAAATGCTTTTACAATTTTCAAAAGAAAATACTGAATCTTGCGCCCTGTACTTGATATTGGTTGAGGGTTCGAGACCAGCGGGGTCACACCCAGACTAGCGAGGAATTCAGTGAATTGCTTTTCTACGTGCCTAGTCGTAAGAGGAGTAGGAGTAAATAATTGGCTCGCCCATCAAATGACCACGGCTGCCTTATATTTCTTCATTTATTCGTGCCAATGAAACAATTCAACAGGTAAATACTAGTCGTAGTAATTGAGCTGCCTTCTCTATATCCCGTAGAATTAGAATGCGTGGCGCATTCAACGACTGATTATCGATAACACTTATCCCTATCCTTAATGCACCCAAAAGTTCCGCTCACAGAAGCGCTTCGAATGGAACGCCAATGCCTTACTCCAGGCGCACTTCAGAACGCGTCAATCCCTTGTAGTGAAGCAGTCGAGCTTGGCGAGTCTCGACACCCATGATGTTGTCGTTTAAATCCAATTTAGCAGTCTTTGTTGTTAGCGCGCTGTTCATTGGGAGGAAATTGGCTTTCTACGTGTCCGAGAATCTCCGTATCGGCGAGCTAATTCGAAGAGTCCCTGTTGATAGTACAAGCGTCTGTTGTGAGCAGCTTTCTTTACGGGAAGTTGCTGCCTTCAAAAAACCTTCATTAGTCCGACCGGAATTGCATCTTCGCGTCAGTAATTTGCTTAGAGCACGTTGATAAAAAACCGACAGGCTTCTGTGATTTGATTCTGATGCCGCCGCCGGAGACTGCACTGTCTCTGGGAATTTGGTGCGCTTTTTGCCGTCTGCACTTGCGATCTTCCTGCTTTGGCTTCAAACAAATGATGAGCTTAATTCGCGCTGCTGCAATGAAACGACGAAAAGGAAAGGAAAAGGAATCTCGAAGAAATGGAAGACCAGCTTAATCTGGTGGCAAAAAAGCGCACCATGAATAAAATCGATGGAGCGTGCACGTGGTAGCGTATCATAGTATCATCAGTGTCCGTATTGAAGTTTCTCTGCGGCATATTCAGGAAGCACCAAGCGTAAGAATGATTAAGAATGCTAGGCATTTCCTCAAATGTAAGCTCACCCACCTCCGATAACAAGGGAAGCCCATGGACTTACCCCCAAAGATTCTCAACGAGACCTATATGGTCTTGTAGAACATCGGACGGGGATCACAGAACTGTGCTTCGTTTTTGCTATGGACCACTGGATGGTCCGAAATGGCAAAAATGGTATCACTTCAGAGCGGCTTGATAAGGCATAAGTGACACCTGGAATGGTCCTGTCGGGAATTATTTAAGCTGCTGATCAAGAATCAGTCACTCTTTTTCTAAAGTATCACCCTGCTTGTACTAATTTTCATCAAAGTTGAAGTCGAACGTTGGAAAATATGTCTGACAACATTGGAGAAGAAAGCGATCCCAGTAGCGCACAGAGCTTTAGTCACCCATATCTACCGTAACCAACCGTAATCGGCCGAAATTGTAAAAATAGATGTCATGTCCGTGATCAATACCCCAAGTAACCCCATAAGTGACGTTGGAGCGAAAAATTTTCTTTCGACCTCTCCTCGATCTTTGGATTCGTGAAAGGCAGCAGTGCCGGTTACTCTGCGTATACTCCTTTAACTTACGCATATCCATCGAAACCTTCTGTAATCTGTTGTTTCACCGAAACTGTCTGCCAAATTGGTGCTCTGCACCCCAAATAACCCTAGATAAATTTTGGACCAAAATCTTTCTCGACCTCTAGAGTAGAGGGAGTGAGTGCAGGTTCCCCCGATCCGCATTGCCCTCGACCCGTCTCCCGTAAGTGTATAAGAGAATGGTGAGGAAGAAACACACAGCAAGGCGATCAATCACACGAATTGGATAAATTATGCAGTACTTGGGAACAGAGCTGCAATAGTGAAAGTTGCGAGAAGAATAAAAAGCAGTCTGTGAGGAGATCCGAAGAACGATAAGCATGTCTTGATGATGGGTCAAATCAATGCTTGCCGATCGTGGTGACAGTGAGAAACACTTTCAAAGTAATTGACAGCATGCCAAAGAGGTCATATGGAGATAGCATCAAACGGAACCTTCCTCAGCGGGTCAAGCATCGTTTAATGGATGCGCGATATCGCTCCACGCAACAAAACCAGCTTCTTCCACATCTGACAGCAGGTAGAAAGCGGGGTTAGGACGCAGAGAAGGTACCCTACCGGAGCCAATTGCGATCTTCATTGTGATCTTCATTTGCGAATGATGCCAACAGCCACCTAGGGACGCAGAAACCCCACCCCTGGAACCGAACCCTCGACCCCCTCCCGCAAGTCCACCTTGCTATCCACTCGGCCATCCAGTCGCTGTCGTGAACGGCGGCAAATGAATCACTTGAATGTACACTGCAGTTTCGTCTAAGAAACGTAGGAAATTGCTCAAATTCAATTTTAATTTGAGCTTCAAACCTTTTGTAAGTTAAGTTCAGAGCACGGCAGTGCCACTCCATGTGTTACCTTTGCTTTATCAGCACGCCCTGAAGCGGTACCATTTTTTGCCATTTTCGTACCACCCAGTGGCCCGTAGCAAACAAGGAGCACAGTTCTGTGATCCTCGTCCGATGCCCTGCAAGACCATATAGATCACGTTGAGAATCTTTGGGGGAAGTTTATGGGCCTCCCTTGTAAGGGTGACTGTTGGATCAACTCGACCTCCAACGTTAAGGTTAACAATGCTTATTTCTACATATTACCTCGCCTCTGCCTTCATGTTTCCTTAGAAATTAGATTTTGTAAGATGAAATGGTGTTCGAGCGAATAGTTACCAAGCGTTCCTCCGACTTTTCCTTCAAATAAGTAAACAAAATAAATAAAATAAGTAGTAAATAAATAAATAAATAAATAAATAAAAGACGGCCTTAAGCAATCCCTTCGAATGCGCCTAGCACTATGTACACTTTGCAATTACTTTGCATTAAAAAACATGAGGCAGTCTAGGTTGAGTCTAAGGCAAGACGTTACCGTAGGAGATTTACCGCAACGATGTTTTCTAGCTCGATCCGCTAAGCCTTCTCAAGGCGTTTCTCTACGCGTGAATTCGAATTGAGCTGGATGTTTTTCGATGTCCAGTACGGAAACAACATGGCTTGACAAAACACATTACCTCAGCAACAAGTCTGATAGAGAGCTGTTGACAACCGTGTTCACAAGGCTAGCGTTTGGTCTATTCCCTCCGGTCTGACTCGGCAAACATCAGATAAACACAGGCTTATTACTCTCCCTAATTCTCTTCCATCACAATGCACCTGCACAATCTGTAAATGGGCGCATGGTAGCGCAGTCGGAGAAGTGGCCGGCTGTCGCGAGCCCCTGATTCTAGGTTCTTGATTAGAATTTCCAGCCTAGGCCAGCCAAGCCTTCTATACCCCCGGCGTCTGTAGATTGGTAACAGACTTATCGGAAAGGATAAAGCGCTGACGTGCATATCGGCTGGCGACCGCGAGTCATCTTATACATAGGCCAAACTGTTCAAGTTGTTTCCGTGGCGTCCCGTAGAAATCGAATGCGTGGCGCATCCGCAAATAAGGGTGTCTCAAAAAATGTATACACTGTTTGCAAGGTGATAACTTTGTTCATAGTAGAGGTACTGAAGAAGTTAAGGGCTCATATAAAAGCTTAAGAAAATAGAAATTTTCTGACATATGTGCGGCATGGAGAGCGCCGTGCACTCGTCTGAAATTTTCTATTTTACACCTGATTGGTTGTGTTTCGCTTGAATACATGTTATAATTTCTTCACAAACGATTGCGATTGATTTGTGCTTATTCTAGACTTTAAAACTCAATTACACGTTATAGCTTGCGAAAAATGGAGAGTATTCTAAAAAATAAAGATACTATGTGGAGGGTTGCAGCATTGCTGCTAATAAAGCATTTGAAGATATTTGAGAGTCACATGAAAGCGCAGGACGACGGGATTAGTGTGGCACGCATATAGTCAAGATTGCGCCGTGCTTCTGCCTGAAACCTTGCATTCTACACTCGATTGAATTTCTATGTCTGAATGCTTGTTACAATCTTGTTGCTACTTGGTCACGTTAACCTGTGCTGAGCTTCCTGTCAGGAAAATTTCTATTTTCTTATGCTTTCATATGAATTCTTAACTTCTTCAGTACCTTTACTATGAACAAAGTTATCCCCTTTCAAACAGTGTATACATTTTTTGAGACAACCTGTAGAGTGAGCTTTCGCCGTCTTTTATCCTTTTTCGCCGTTGTTCATCCTCTTCTTTTCCTCTATAAGGAGAGAAGACTTAAGGAGTTCCAAGCTTAGAGACGCTGTCGTATGGGCCATGTCGAAAATTAGTGGGCGCCCACGTAGTGCGTTTCGCAGACACCCGATGGACGAGAACCGTCATCGACTGGATTCCGCGGGATGCAAAGAGAACACCAAGAAGCCCACCAACGCGTTAAACAGACTAGGCACCTGTGTGAAGACCGTGAATCAACGATATGTACGTGCTTTCTCTTCATCCTGCGAGGGGGACCCATTGGAGTACTCTGGCACGCGACAGGGAAAAATATAGGTGTTGCTGGCGCCCGCTCTAGCAACTGGACGATCAAGGGGACGACAGGTGATACAGGTGATCCTTGTAATCTGACATCACGATGATTACCGTGTTGGCGTGTTAGAGTGATCTAACTGGTTAGAGGTTCCTGATCCTCCCTACTCGAAAGGCACGAAGAGTGTCATGTTGCTCGGTCAACGATTTCACGAAAAAGTCCGACCTACGCATTGGTGGGCGTCTGAAGTGTTCTTTGACATCACGAAGAAGTCAGTCGGTTGCGGCTCTCGCCTGAGGGTATGAAGTACAGCACGTGAGAGGCTAATACACTAGGTTTTCCGTTGGTCAGGCGACGACGTGTTTCACCCTTAAACGCCGACGGAGCTTTCAATACCAGGGACCTCTAACACTATGAGTTTTTCGTATTTTCATTGGGCCTAGGTATCCAGGGCATAGGTTCACGCAATTAGAACGGTGGAGGCAAATAAAAAGGCCGTCGCGGAGCCATACTTTTTCGTCTTCTTCACGACTTGTTCAACACTTTTGAAAGCTTCATGTGCCCCCAGTTTCCTCCTTCGCAGGTAGATGAACATGTTGCTTGCCGTATTGTTCGTACGACTAAATATAGATAGAGGGGACATGAGAAAGTTCAGCAAAATCAAAACATTCGAGGGATCAAATCAAAAATTTATTGTACTGTTGGTTTTTCTCCATTCCCATTTAAAAACTTGTAGAGGGCAGACACGAAAAGTGTGTCTTCGAGAAGCACCGCTCCATATATTTAGGCATATTTATTTATTTATTTATTTATTTAAAGTGCACTCAAGGGTGTGCTCAACGTCAACAAAATCTTAGAACGAACAAAATAACCGTTAAAAGCAACAGTAAAATGAACACTCAATTACATTAAAACTACAAAGCGCATTAATTTAGTAGTTACCATCTGGCTACCGATCCTACATATGACAACCCCCGTCACAAAGCCCTACACTAAGTAATTTATAGAAGACAAGGAGCCAAAAAGAAGTAACTAAAAGGAATTATAAAAGCTGTATATAAAGCATATATTAAATTAATTTTAAAAATTCTCGAGAATTAAAAGACTGAAGATTTAAAGGACTTGGAAGGGCTGAAAAAAGGTCAGGCGGTATCTGTACCTACACTAAACAAGACTTATATCCCCCGCAGGCGGTGATTTGGCATCAAATTTCTGAGGACGAAAAAACACTGTTTTGTTTATGGCCTTGTCAGATTGCCCACGATATCTCGTGGGAATGCCATGCGTGGCGCATCCCACAAAGAGTGGTTTGTGTACTCTATTGTTGACCGTATATCGCGATTCGAATCGAAAACGAAGCCCGTTTCCGAACCATGGCTATTGGCACGGCTTCTATCTCCTGCACTCACTATTTGTATCCTCCTACATACTGAAAGAACGAGGATAATTTTAGCTGCAGTAGAGGTCAATGTTTTGTAAAAACTTTTTTGTCGGCGCAACAGTTGTTCATCTGTTCCACATGTGAATTTTCACATGCTTTTTTTAACAAGATCAATTTTTCATGGAAAGATAAATGATATGGTTCGTCGTCAACAACTCTATGCAGGATGCGCTTCATATTTTTATTCAGCTGAATATCGTGGATGCAAATTGAGTACGCGTGGCCTAGGGCGTGTCGTAGCGCAGTCGGGGGAGGCGCTGGCCGTCGCATGACCTGATTCTAAGTTCTTGTGGTTCATATTTCTCGCCCAGGCTAACCAAGCCTTTTATCCCTCCGGGGTCGGTGTAACTAGACCTATCTGAGAAGAAAAAACACTGCCCTGTCGATGGGTTGGCCACCGCAATTCATTGCGTAGGCTAAATATGCCCTCAAATTTCCTCCGCAACATCCCATAAGAGACCGTCTTTTGTCCTTTGTCCTTTATCTGACCTATACAATGGCTTGCTGTGTCCCCGAAGAACAAGTCAAAGACATATCCTTTCCAGATAAATTTGGTACCAGACGGACCCTGGCGAAGTGGAAGGCCCAATTGACCTGCGCGGGGAACCAACCTCGAAACGTTGTAGAGAGTTAGCCAGAGCCAGGTCCTCCTCCGAGTGCGCCCTCAAGGATTTTTCCGTAATACACACAAATCCGCTCCGCTGCAGTAGACACCTAGACTTCGGCAGCGCCTCCTCTGCCTAAAAAAGCTGAACGTGAGTCAGCCTAGTCGGCCTGCAAAGGGCGTGCGACGACCCAGGTCCATTTCCCGAACGGCCCGAATGCCATGCTCGCCATCAGCAGACAGACTGTTTGTGCTGCTTCGGATCGATCACCGGCGGACGGATTGTGAGCCAAACAAGGCGGACGTCCATGGGAACGCAACCACACACACACGGGGACGAGTGAAAGTCACCCCCTTTTCGCTCCGGTGTGCACCTATCGGGGAAAACAACGGCAAAAATTACAGGAGAGACTGCGTGGCTGCGTGAGAGCGAGGCAGGCGTGGAGAGGTGCTCTGGGTGTTGTTGCTGTGTCGCTTCTGGTGCTGAGTGGGGGCTTGTTGTTCATGGTCGGCGGCCGCCGTCTATGAGACCGCTGCTGCTGAGACTGAGAGCGAGCGAGAGACTGGCCGGGTACATGGCGCTGGCTGGGGTGGCGTCGTCGACGGGGTGTTTTTGCGTTTTTGCGCCTCGACGTCGTCGCCCGCAGCTACATAGCCACCACTGCGCTCTTCTGCTCGTATACTATGCGATATTGCCGTGTGTGGAGGTGCGAGGGGGGGGGGGGGGGGCTGGGTGTTGTTTGTCGTCAGTTCGTCCGCCCGTCAGACCACTATTCATTCGGCTGGCTGCTGGGACACTTTTGGTTGGTGGATTCTATCCATTCCGGACTAACTCCTTATTATTCCTGGGCAGTAAATGTCACACGTTCTTTCTTTCCTCTAAAGGGAAATAACCCCAGAATAGGTGACTCTGGGCCGTTTAGATGCCTAGCTGAGAGCCTGCTGAAGAATGTTTCCAGTCTGGCTTAAGACATAGGATAAACCCACCCACCCAGAGGGCCGTCCCCGAATTAGCCTCGGTGCCTTGCGGGAGGCTAATTCAGACGGCGAAGAGGTTCTCTAGCGCTGAGGTAGACCATTGATCGACGAGCCCCGACGCAGCGCACGGGACCACCCGCGTCGCGGCGCGATTTGGCCCCTCGCCAAATGCGGTTAATCTTGGCCACGTGCCAGCTACTGCATTGGCCGATGACAGCTCGCAGCTCATCAGCTCACGCCTCCCTCTAGCTGTAGTCGAACCAGTTCGGGAGAAACTTTCCCTCGGGGAGGCACCACGAGGACGAGCCCCAGCCGCCATGGGCTGGACCAGCTGGGTGGTTCGGCTCTGAAGTGGCTTGGCGCGCCTGCTTGGCTGGCTGGCTGGGTGCAACGGGACCACCATCTGTTACTGAATCCAATAAAGCCGAGTCTGAGGCTGCTCGCCGGCCTCGTCTCGGACGGGTAGGCGCCGTCGCGTACTTTAGTTCCAGCGGTCCTCCACCGACCACCATCAGCGCTTCCCCCTCTAGACGCCATGGTTCGACAAGGAGTTCCTTCCTCGGCCTCTCCATCCTCCTCAAGGAGATGGTTTATAGCGCTGTTTTGAGCGCCGTTTTCAACTCCGCTCCGTTTGTCGTGTCGCAGCGCTCGACGGTGTGTTTACACGAGAATTCCAATTATGACGGACCGGAAACGCTCATTGCCGAGCTCTCTAAACCCGTCTGATAGACCGCGACCACAATATCCGTACTGTTAGACTTGTTACGCTCGCAACGAACAGTCTTGGGTCCAGCAGAGGTTTTACCCCTCTAGAGGGGATCAGGCCCCGTTAACACGCCATTGTTCTTCTTTCTCGTTTTTCTTACTTCTGTGTCATGACATGAGCACCCCACCGTTCCTCTGCCACGTTTCAGAATTCGCTCTTATTCACCGTATACAATGTTTATGGCCAATTTCTGACTTTCGGTTCTGATTTCGCATTTTGAGAGCGGAAGTGAAATTGCATGACGTTCCTTTTCTTTCCTAATTCATCACTACCTAGGAATCAGAAGAGGATTTTTCGAATAGTTTCAAGTCAGTTTCATACCATACATAGCAGTTTCATAGGAAGACTGGTACAATATGTACAATTTCCCATTTTGTGATGTTTTCTGAAATTTTGCTATCGACTCAATTATTTTTTGGTTAATTGTAAATGAAAATGGCTCGATTTTTAATCGAAGAAAAGAGTGTCAATAGTATGAATTAGAAAAGCTAACCCTTGGCAGTCCGCATGGAATGCAGTCGGAGGAGATACAGGCTGTCGCGTGCACCCGGTACCAGGTTTCTGATTCGGATCTTCCGTCCAGGACACCTTGCCTTCCATCGGAAATTGCGACCAGACTTGTCTGCGAAGGATAGTCGCTGAATTGTCCATCGGTTGGCCACTGCAAGTCATTGTATGGCCAAACATACATTCAAATCGCCTCCACTACATTCCGTAAGAGTAGAATGCGTGGCGCATCCCAAAAGGGATTGAATACCGCGTCCTTATTCTTTTATCCTTTTTTACTGTGGCCTTGGTACTTGTTGCAGTAGCATTCTTCTACTAGGTCGTACTCTCTTCATCATCATTACATATTTGGCTTGTTTAGAAGAAAGAAATGGAGAATTGTTCTAGGATGGTACACCATCAACTCCTTTCGAAAGGGCGAGAATCCAAAACTTCAGCCGCAGCAAATATCTGCAACAATCTTGTCTCAGGAGAATAAGGACTTCAAGCGGTTACAACTCTTGGGATGGCTAGAAACTGGAATTTTATAGAAGCGGATTCCTAAGCTTTTATGGTAAAGAACAAAGGAGCACGCTAGTCAACTCCAATTTAGGATACGCCATGCACTCTACATATTTCTACAGTATGTTGTGGGGGGAGGGGCAATTTAAACATTTACTTGGCTCTATTCAGATGATGAGTTGTGGTAGTCAATGGAGAGACTGATCATTGTTGCTTCCCTCACATTCTCTGGCAGTTGGCTTTAAACCGATCCTAACACCTTAAAGATTAGAAGATTTATACCAATTCCTTTTATACGTATTCCTTTGTATTTCACACACATAGAGTGAATCTTCTCCTAGTCAAAGCTGAATAGGTCCCTAGCCACCAGAAAACGTTCTATCTATCTCTGGCTTGTCTGGCTTCATGGGATTGGACATGAGCATAATACCTTATTTTGCTTGAAACCTGGTACCACACTGCAGATTCTTCATCGCTCAGCCAGTTCTGCTTTCTGGAGCCCCACTGACGTGTGCAACTTCTGTTTTGGTCTATTTCCGACAATTAATGTGCTTAACGTCTTCTTTCCGGCAACTCGAAAGCGAATTATTTTCGCCTTAGGGCCTCCGCTCCCCGCCGCGGCCTCTTCGGCCGCCGACGACTTCCCGGTTTTTATAGCGACTCGTCGGAGGGATTATCCGCACACATAAGCGTAGCTTATGCGAGTTTATATGTGCATTTTCCTAGCATATTCAGACACATCATCGTCCTACCACATCGTGTTTGAATATGTTAGACGTTAATTATTGTAATTTATACTATTTTGGTCTGGATGGACTGCATGGCCAGGAAATACGGGTGGAGCTCGCCTAAATATTATGTAAATAGAGGAAAATGTATATATATATATATATGTCGCGAGGACGAGCAGCATTGGGAGATGGGAACGCCCCATCCAATCAGATCGCATTGAGAAGGGCGTACCGTTCAGTGAGGGCGTGTACAGTCGGTACCCTGATCTGGTGGCGTGGGTTCGGTCTGTGCTGTGCTTGGTTATTATTGGCTGGTGCGCTCCCACCTACCAATGTTGCTCACCTACTCGACATGCACCGAATGAAGAAAGTCGGCATTCACCTTCTAGTTGCACCTTTTCGGGAAACTTTACATAGCCCGTTTTCACATCATATCGTGGTTGCGTGGCTGCGCAGTCGTAGAAGGCGCCGCTGTCGTATCCACCTCAATTGAGGTTTAGGCTTCTGGTCCGGCCCAGGTTCAACTCAGCATTAGATGCCTACGTCACCTGCCCGGTAAGGTTATGACACTGACTTCTCCAACGATAGATCATCGCAAGTCATTGTACAGAGCGAATTGACAATTAAATTGCCTTTATGCAAGGAGATTGACTTTACACGCCAACACTTTTCTTTAACCTTACAACTTGAATGTGCTTCTCCTAAGAGTTAAATTCGGTAATTACTGTAGTCTTTCTAGACAGCCAAGGAATCGGAAAATGCTGATCCCTTCTAGACAGGTCCAGCACTCAAAAATGGGCCTTCAGGTGGTTAAGTAGCCTCACAAAGAGTAACACTCACCGAGAGCGATTGAATTAGTCTGTAAATGAAGGTTTTTCTCGCAAACGTGGCCAGAGGTTCCGATTCGCCGCCACGTTAAGCGAGTATACATCCTAAGGGCTCTTGTGGCGCAGTCGGAGGAGCTGTCGGCTATTGCGTGCACCCCATACCATGTTCCTGGTTCAGAGTTCCCGCCCTGGCCAACCAAGCTTTCCATCTCTCCGAAATTGGTGAATTTGAGCCAGGCTTGTCTGGGGGGTTGGGGGACAAAGCGCTGACGAGTTCATCGGCTGGCCACCGCAAGTCATTGTATGGCCAGACGCGCATTCAAATAACCCCGAAGACATCTCGTAGAAGTAGAATGCGTGCTGCGTCTCAAAAGGGATTGACTAACGCCGACCTTTATCCTTTATCGCTTACACATCCTAATTGAGTACGTAGTTATTAAATTCATTCCTCTCCTTCTCCCTCCATTTGCACGGAAATCTTTAGCAAAAGGCGAAATATTTTCGTTCAAATGCGAAGTAACTAGAGACTAGTCATTATTGGCTACATACATATCGTTGAAAAAAAAACGTAGACAATGTGGCATGCTCCAAGCTGATTGACTACCTCCATCTTTTTCTAGTCCTTATTTTCCTGGGGTGTATGCGTCCCAATCGGGAAGATGCACCGGTTCTCTCACATGCATAGAGAATCGACATCAAGTTTAGTCCATGTTCATGTACTCATTAAACTAGGTGTTCTATTGTATTAATAATATACGTATGCTAGCCACCGTTGTTTATTTTCAGGCCATGTAGGTACTCAGACTCCGAGATATCCCGTAGAAATGGAATGCATGGCGCATCCAGAAAAATTTCAAGTGATGCCGTCCTTTTCGCCATGATTAACCTGGGAAATTAAAGTTAGCAGCTCGTCGAGTAGGTCTCAACACATGACTCCAATGTACGTAGTTGTGGAATGAAGACACTTTATTCGAGTGACCTGAGAATGCACGTATGTAGCTCAGTGACAGGAAGCGCCGCTTGGTGACCAAGGCTCGGCTCGGATTCGCTTTCGACTCCAACTAGAATGGCAGCATTCTGTCACTCAGTGGAAGTCGCGAAAAACATATACCGACAACCAGTCCTAACTACAATGCGTCATTTTACTTGCGAAGTTTGCATCCAAATTGCCTGCTCATTGTAGTGTAGACGAACTATCTGGATGAAAAATGCCTGACGCATACTGAAGTGCTTGATCATCGTCGTCTTTTCATTAGTTTTACGAGGACGACAATTGACTGCAGTTTAATTTTTTCGCTTTTCTACTATTACGGCTCTCCGATGTAGTACATTATTTTCGCCGTACTAAAAAATTGTCTGCTATATTATTACTACGAGTAACATGCCGTTTTAATTGTTGTTGACGAATGTAGTCCGTAGTCCCTTAACGACCCCTTTGAACGAACGAGGCCCCTCATTGCGATGACAACAACAACGCCCTGCCGTCGTCTACTGTTACCTTCTGAAAAATACACCTCTGGTTCTCAGCTCATTGTCACAGAACCAGTTGCCATTGCTCGGCGAGGACGAGAGCGGGAAGTGGTGGTGATCGTCGAGTCGGCCGGCACGAAGCCCCAAATGCAACACACATGTGCCGGCCGGCTATCAATCCTGAAAGTGTTTCTCTGTGTAGAGGCGGGAACTGGTTGTTTGATTTATTGTGGAGGGTGGACTGGGATGAGTGTTCGATGGAACTGCTCAAATCGATGTGACTCTGCAGATCCGACATTTTGGTAACAACACGTCGGCGCCGACGCAGAAATAGTGGCGAAAAAGAAGTAGTTTATGACTCAGCTTGAATTGCTGGTGGTAAATTACTGGAAGTGTAGACAGTTTTATGAGTCGTGGTTTCGTAGGAGGTGAAAAATTACAGACTTTAATCTGTGAAAGACTAACTGAAACAAAAACCAAAACAAAGGGGATTGGAATGAGGAGTGTTATTGGCCATTTGTCATCTGGGACGCGTAGATCGACCAGTACTCCCGAAAAACGACATATTTGAACCGACTCAAAACAGCCGCCACCACCCATTCTCCGGTTTGTTTTCACAGCAACGTTCTCATGTTTTCCGACAAAGAGCGGCCAGGTCCTGCTAGACACAGTCGGTATGTAGTTCCGTCGCCGTTAGCATACATACAACCTTCCCCGGCCCCTCAATATTTTCTGACTAGCGCTTTATCTTTAAAAAAATTCACATACTGTTAGGCACACCATGAATTGCCTCACAGAGCGACAGCAAAATTTTCAAAAAAAAAAACAGACAAAGTGGGAAGAAGTTGCGATCACCCCCAATTAACTTCATCGACTGATTGTTTCCGTTTTTCACTCCATTGAAAATCTTTAACTTATATCACCGAAGAATTTTTAAGCAGTTAGATGATGGCCGAAACCATGAGGGAGTGTTCTTTTCTTCGATTTCTGCTATTCTTGTAGCATATCATAGCCTCTATCCTTAGATTTATGAGAATACGATTGCGAGAATAGCTTTTGCCAGGTTTCTCAATATCGCTTACGCTCTTTCAGAATTTCTTATCCTTCCTAATTACCCTTAAATCTGCCAGTCTACTTCTAAACCCCCTAAACTTCCTTGCTCGTTGTTTGCTCCTCTTAACATTTCTATTCCTGCCTGTTTCCTTACTTTTTGCTGCTTTTTATGCTGAGCATATTTTTTTCCTTTTCAGAACACAGTCTTTGTTTGCATCTGTAAAAAAAGCTGCTCTGATTCGCACGAGGTTTTTTCATTCGAATGGAAATCCTTCCCTTACAAAACACCGGAGAATTTTTATGGGAGTGAAAAAAACGTTGTGCGAATGAAAGCTTTTTTTACAGGCTCAAATCCAGACTATGTCATGAAAGGGCAAACACAACGCTGGCTAGAAAAAGCAACAAAAAATAGTGAAACAGGATCAGGAACGTTGCCATAGGCAAGCAAGTGGGGAGGAAATTTCATGGCGTTTACTTGTATTAGAAGAGATGGAAGGCAAGGAATTCAGTTGGAAGCCAAGAATTTTAAAGAGGAATTTTAGAGCAAGAAATATGTAGGAGTGGACAAAAAAGTTATCAAGCTTTAATAGGTGGGAATGTAGTGCTCATTCCCGGTGAAGGTAATAATAAAATCTCAAGATACGCAAAGATTCCTGCATAAAGGATGCAAAGTCGGTGGTAATTAATTAGTATGTGGGCTGTGTCATTCATTTTTTACGTGATATTGTAGATGTGACATGATTCCTTATTCGACATGAAGATTTAGGGTGGCGGCTGATGGAATAGCCATTCGCGGCTGATGGAATAGCCATTCCACCAGCCGTCGACATAAGGGTGACTGCGGACGGGTCCCACGAGGTGCGGATGTTGCGTTCGATCAAACAGCGCCGGTGGTGTAATAGAGTAGAACCGCCCAGTATGCAGGAGGTGCGGGTTCGAGTCTCACCTGGCGCCAGAGTTTTGATGACAGCAAAACATCGTTATGAGTGCTTACACAACCTCGATACCAGCACTTGAGGCTCAAAGAAAATGAACTGGAATAGTCACTGTTTTTTCCTTTTATCCTTATCCAAACTGCATCCTTCATTCCGAGACCTCTTCTCCGAAATCCCGATGTACCGTGACATCTACCTGGATTCTGGACATTCGTGGCCCTGCAAGTTTTTCTCAAGTCAGTCACGCGTCCTAGGAACAAGATAGGCTCACGTAGTGTTTTTCTGCAGTGTTTATTCCAAAGCCATTGTTTATTCGTTGACGGATCACTAGGTGTCTGCGACATGAAACAACAACAAAATTAGAATCATACCGCAGACAGCATTATCGCATATCGGTGAGCAATCGCAGCGAGGCGAGCCCTAAGAGGAAACAGGAGGTGAAGATAGTGTCTGTCGAGTAGCCGCAGTAGCGCAAAATCATCAGAAACACCGCTGACATTGTGCGTCGCCATTGAACCGAATCACGGGCTGCTTGAAGCTGAGCTGGGACGTCCAAGAGGGACGCTCCTGCTCTTACAAGACCCGGTCGCGGAATTCTAACTCAGGGTTCTATTCCGCATTCAGAAAAGCGAAGCTTCTAAGCCTCGCTGGCATGTGACGTTCCACGGCACACGTGGAGAGACATAAGCTGTAAAATGAAAGATTTGAGTCAACGCCTTTCGGGATGCTTATAGCATTCTATTCTACGGCTTGTCGTGGAAGAAATTTGAAGAAGTGCTTACCCTACACCTATGACTTGATGTGGCCAACTGATGGAAGTGAGGGTTTTGTTATCCCAGATAAGTTTTGTATCAAATCATCGAGCCCGGGGGTATGGAAGGCTTGCTTGGCCTGGACGGGAAATCGGGACCAGGATCCCGGCATCTGCTGCACACGACAACCGGCGCCTCCTTCTACTGCGCTACACGCGCTCGTAAAGAGACATATGTAGGTGTAGTAGAGTGTAATCCAATTCACTCATTGGTGCAGGTGTTTTCATCTAGCTGTTGTTTATCAGACTATACTCCCGCGTAGCATTAAATTACAGCGTTTGCTCTGCGTGTGTAACCCAATAGCCTCGTTCTTTAATGGAAATACGTACTGGATGTCAACAATTTGCCTCCTTGTTAAAAATCCTGATAGAGAAGCCCAGCTATATGTCGCAGCCTTCTTTTCTCAATGCTTAATGGAGTCGGGTTGAGGAACTACGCCGCTCATCCAGTTCTTTTGGGGTTTCACGAGTCAAAGACGCTTTAGATGTCTATTTAATTCCTGTTTAAGAATCCTTAACAACTGTAGTGTTAAAGGAAGAAAATGGCTTGGAAGTTGGTTGAATCTCGATTTGTAAGGCTGAAGCACCTTATTCGTTAATGAGCAGAGATTCGCCTAATTTTAGCTAGATCACTCATTTTATTTCGTAGTGAGGAAACGCTGAAACTTGATGGACGAGAATAGGACGTCCGTCAAAAGCTTGCTAGCAGTCGGCGCTGCCGTCAGGTTTTTTATGGGAATTCTGAAATGTTCACATCTTCAGACGATGTAGCCAAAGCAGTGGATTTTCTAATGTCTTCGCTGGTACAGACGCCACGCTGTTGCCGAACATGTGCAATATACGGTAAATAATGAAGGAATAAGGAATTATGGATGAAAGCATGGGTTAACTTCATTTTGGGAGTGCGCCCCGTAATCTCCTTATACCCGGCAACGCTAAAAAAAAATTCAGGACGCATACTCGGGATTTGAAATCGCTTGTGATGATCACTCAGCAGACAAGTCACATTTCTATCCTTGTCGAGCAAAATTATTACCGGTTTGCAGGGCTTGGAGGGATGGAATGCACGGCTAGACGGGCGAAGCCCGAACAACTAACCTCGATTCGGGGTGCATACGAAACCCGCCTGCTTCTCCGACTGCTTTACACGCACCTTAAACAATAAAAAATGAATGATTTGATAACTATACCCACCTTGAAGAAAAAATAAATAAATAATAGCTTACGAACTTTCTAGAACCGGTTAGGTGAGCCATGCTAAATTCGAATTTCCATTTGCAAAATTTGTAAATATTTTTGCGACCTCACTACCTCTTAGTTAAGATACTCTTTCGATTGAATGTAACCGTAATAAAAATCCGCTGTGGTGGTTTCTTCAACTTCTATGTGAATAATGATTTTTTTTTACAAATATATTGATCTTTGGGGGAGGAGGGTGTAGCAGGCGCCGACTCTCAAGTACACCTCAGTTCAGGTTTTTGGTTCGCATTCCGCCCAGTCCAAGCAAGCAACCACCGGAGTCGGGATTTGACATCATGCTTTGATAGGGGACGGCAAAACGTTGATTAGCCCATCGGCTGGCCACCGCCTGAGATTGTATAGGCTAAATACATTCGAAGTGCCTCCACGGTGTCCAGAAGAAGTAGGGGGTTATTTCAACTCCACCCTCTATCCTTAATCGTTCGTCTTGAATCTGGCAAGATCATGTCTCCTCTTGTCTCACATCAACGCCGTTTCGCACGAACTGTGCTGGTCTGAATGTCAGCTCACTTTCATGACGCTGGCCCATTAGCCGCGTCTGTGCTTCGGGTTTGTTTTCGCTATGACCTCATCCTCGAAGAATTCGCCCATTGTTATCGAGACATTTTCATGATGATCGTTGCCGATGCTGCTTCTGGCTCGCCTTCGTCTAATCTGTGCTCGCCATCTCCTCGTTGCTTCACTATGCCATGCCGAACTCATACATATTTAAGGCACTCTCGTGGACGTTGATCCGGCCGGCCACTCGACCGATGCGCATTGTTCGCCTCGTCTGCTGATGCTGATGGAATCCCGACGACTCTGATCCGTCGGGTCAAACGTCCTGCCTCGGAATACGGACGAGTTTTTCGCGTCATTTTCCACGCATCATCGTCGCACTGTGTTTGCACAGTCTATTCCCGCACTGCTCAGACCCGAACTGTGATTGCTCTCCGAAATTGAATGCGCGTGCCCGCTTCGCCGCTGTCTTGCGCATTCTTCGCTTCATCCTCATCGCCTCCTCCTTCGTTCGTTCATATTACACCTCTAACGGAGCGATGTCTTTCGCTCTCTGTTTGCCCATCGCCATAAACCGCAGACAGACGCAGAAGTCAAATTATTGACATTAGCCGCACGTCATCGGAAACCATCGACATCGTTGTTACTGGTTTCCGGTATGGACAAAATCCGAGACGAGGACCCAGTATCCAGTAGTCGAGCGTTCAGAGCGCTTAACGATTCGGGGACGGCAGCCTACTTTGTCGAGTTGTTCCACAATTCTCAGAAACATATTCGCACGATATTGCCCGTCCCATAGTGGTTGCTTAGCCGTTCAGTGTGGCGTCGGCTAGAGGAGACGTGGACGGGGTGGGTGAAAGGTTCTTTTTCTTATTGAGAGATCGTGTGGGCATCGCCCTACCGTTTAGCGAAACTTTGAGCATCAGCTGACTGGGCCCAACAGGGAGAGAAAGTTTGTAGCCATGCACTGCAACGCCATGAAGCAAAGAAGCAAAAGGTCCGGTTAAGATTGCGCCATGCGCACGTCCGGTTCAGTACAGCATCGGTCAGTACAACATCTTGATGGAGTTAAGGATAAAGAGTAAAGGAATGCTCAATCCCTCGCATTCTACTTCTAACCATAAGGGATGCCGTGGGGCGATTTGAATGCGTAGTTGGCCGCAAAATGACCTGCGGTGGCCAGCCGATGAACAATTCAGGCGCTATCCTTCCCACACAACTCTGGTTCACCATTCACCGACTCCGAAGGGATGGAGGTCTTCCTTGCTCTGGGCGGAAAAATCCAGCCCAGAACCTGGTATCGGGTGCATCCGAGAGCCGGCACCTTCTCCGACTGCGCCACACCGCTCCTAATGGAGTCAGGTCCAAAAATTATTTATTTGTATTTATTACTAATGGGCGCTTTTAGCGCAGTCGGAGGAGGTGTCGGCTGTCGCCTGCACCCGATACCAGGTTCCTGGTTCGGATTTCCCGCCCAGGCCAACTAAGCCTTCCATCCCTCCAGGGTCGGTGAATTGGTACGAGACTTGTCTTGGAAGGATAAAGCGCTGTCTTATTCATCTGCTGGCCACCGCAAGTCATTGTATGGCCAAATGCGCATTCAACTCGCCTCCACGACGTCCTGTAGAAGTAGAATGCATGGCGCATCCCGAACGGGGTTGAATATCGCCGTTCTCTATCCTCTATCCTACTAATGGGCGCTTTTAGCGCACTCGAAGGAGGTGTCGGCCGTCGCATGCATCCGATATTAGGTTCTTGGTTCGAATTTCTCATCCAAGCCTTCCATCCAGTCGGGCTCGGTGAATTGGTACCAGCCCTATTCAGGTACAATAAAGGATTGTCTTGTTCATCGGCTGGCCATCGTCATTCATTGTGTGCGCCATCATTGTGTGCTTCAAATACGTTTCCAAACTAAAAAAAAAACACAAGGGCGGCAAAATTGGGAACAAACTACTTTGCAAAGAGGCTATTTCCTACCAGGGAGAGGTCACCTTGTTTGTATTTCATTCGCTTTTCAAGTCTACCCCGTCCAACTAGGAGAGATCCCTCAAATCTAAAGCATGGATCAGGATGAAAGCAGAAATGTTGACTCTCGGGAAATTCGTTGCCTTAACTGGAAGCCTCGGGATGAGAATATATGTGGTAAAGAGGCTCACGTAGATATGAAAAGAGAAATGTAGAGGAAGTGGATTCATGCCATGTCAATTTTGATGTTGCATCGTTTCACCCGAGCGCGTAGTGGCACTGTCGAGAAGGCGCCGGCTACGAGTAGGTGCTCCATTGTTGTTAGTTCGTGTCCCGCGCAGGGAAGTCAAGGCGTCCATCCCTCCATGGTTGGAGATTTGCTACCGGGCATGTACGAGAACGATAAAATGCAGGCTTACTCATCTGCTGGCTACCGTCATTTTATCCTCCACTGGTTCATCTCTGGTTGATTCACTCGACGAACCACCTCATATCAATTATGCTTCTATTGGCTGTTCTATTGAAATCGTTCCCACCATCAATGGTTCTGCTAGTCTATGCATCTGAATTTGTTTATACAAACAGTTGGTGGGATCGTGACGTTAGCTGTTGCTATGGCCTAATATTTCGACCAACTTCTCTCGTAGTGAGGAAGTTAAGCATGTTCGAGATAAAGTCAATGAAGCACCTTGAACCAAACGTTAAAAATGAGTTGAAAAGAAATTGAATAGGTAATACTGAAGGTAGGGTGTGTCTTCGCCTACTAAGGTTGTACTGTTCTAAGGACCCCCTTGTGGTGTTCTGTAGAGGTTTAAGCTTCCTAGACAAGAAAGCGGATATTTCTGAAAAAGACGAAGACACGCGCAGCAGTTCAGAAGCGGAAGATGCGTTGGGCGGTTTGCAGACTCCTTCTTCTGTTTCCTCGATGGAAGGCGAATAATACCCACGTAGAGATCTCTCTAATGCGATGAATTTTTCGAGCTCTTGGTAAAGGGTACACAGCCACCCTTTTCGCTATCATACCCTCTGTTATTTTATTATAATGAGCTTTTCCGATTAGGTATCATGCATAGGTGCTCAATATGAGACCGCTGGAAGAAACCAGCTCCTTCAGCAGCTGCAAACTAATCGTACGCTTTCCTAGAGCTGTAAGAGTCTTTTCAACTCCTTTAAAATCTAGCCTTCTGATAGCTTCCTCAGAAAGAATCGCCCGAGTGGGTCTCTTTGAGGATCTCCCACAATTTCCCTGTTGCACGAGAAGCCCCGCCCGTTCTTATCATCGTCTCCGCTTCGTATCCGTTCTACTGTGTCTCCAGAACTGTCAATATTGAAAAGACTCCTCATAGAAAATTTGAATTTAAATTTTTTCGCGGAAGTGTTTGAAAGTAAATTTGTTACTGGAGCACACCGCAAAATTAAAGTTTTATGTATAAGAGATGACCTTCAATGATAGACAATTACAACTTTATAACAAAATCTGGATTGGATACATTTTTGCATATTTGCTTTATTTATCGCACTTGCCGAAGAGCGCTTGTTCCAGTAGCAAATTGTGAAGTACACCAATCAAGGGATCGTTGGAAAATGAGTTTAAGACGTTGGACAAGAGCTCTGAGCGACATCTTTCTAATACAACGAAAACTGGAAACCACTAGAGTCATTTCTCGGATCTACTTTGTCAGTAGGTTTTCTCGGTTTGAAATTCTCGGATCTATCCTCTTCGTGTCTCTACACCGAGGAGAATCCATGGGAGCACTCTGGCACGCGACAGAGACGCTGTTGGCTCCCGGTCTCGCAAGATCAACAGGACGATCCTAGTCTGGAGGGGGCAACCATGTAGTGTCGATTAGACGCCACCCCACGCTACACAACCATATACCCTAAATTTAAAAGAAAGACCTCCTTTCAGCTGAAGCTCTCGTAGAAACTGAAGCAAAGGATTGGAGACTCAAATCACTACATGACCCTGCCAATTAGGATACATCTAAATTTCTACTTCTGGAATGGATGCTTGCGCGTAATATCGCAGTTGGTGGAGGTGCCGGCTTTTGCGGGCACACCGGTTCCAGGCTACTGATTCGAATTTCCTACTTAGGCCGGCCAAGTCTTCTGTGCCTTAAGTGTTATGAATTGGTACACGCACCAAAGCTTGCAAATAGCCAGTCCGCGAAGACTTCAGGACCCTTTGAGAAGCGCATCGCCTACTAACCGTCGCCGCATGCGTCTCACACTTTGTTAGCTGGTGTGCGACTCGAACCTAAACTCGATTTGTCTTCGGATGAAGCCTTTAGGCTCGACTCTAGCGTTGGTTCGGAAATTGTCAGCTCTTTTAGTTGGAGTGCTGTCAATCCAGAGTGTCGTTAACAGCCCTCTAGAGCAATTCTTAAGACTTACCATGTTGTCGCCACGGGATGCGGGGATGCTGCTGAGATATCGGCAAAATACGGAGAAAACAACACATTGAGTTAGAGACGGGGAGGGGCGGAAATGACTTGGTGCTAGTGGAACTGCTCAGCGGGAGATAGCGGCTGTGCAAGAATCTGATTCACTTCAGAGTTCCCCTTCTTCTCATGCCGAAAGACACTAGGAGGCACCTGAGGTACTGACGGCTCAGGCGATGGAATCCGCCTATTTAGTTTATCCACACTGACCGTATAGGTTCGGTTGGGGGTTGCACCACACCCGTCGAGCATTCCGTTCCTTTCGATGTCGCCGATCAAACTTGTTTTCTAATGATAGAGCACCCTTTTTCAACGGCTGCCATCCACCATAAAGGCAGAGTGATGAAGAACGGCGCTGCTCAATAACTTCTCGGGAAGCGCCATGCATCCTACTTCAATGGGAAATCCGAGGAAATATTTGGCTTATACAATGGCCTTCGGTGGCCTCTCGATTGAAAAGACATTGAGATAGAAACAGAAAACAGATTGAAAAGACAGTGAGATTTTGTCGTTCCTAAAGAAGTCTACTATCATTTCACCAACCCGGCGGGCGAAATACTTGTCTGGCTTGGATTAAAACCCGAACTAAGGGACTTTGTTCAGAGTTACACGCGACGAACGGCGCCTCCTCCGGCTGTGCAACCCACTCTTATAACTTTCTGTATAGGTCAAAGTGCTTTAGCTCTTATAAATTTCTGTATAGGTCAAAGTGCAGTAGCATCCAGCGTCTGTCCGTTTGTCCGATCAAATCTAACGGCCTCTGGGCTACATCCATATTTTAGTCGACAGCATCAATCGCTGATAAGTTTTGACTGCTGAGAGGTGAATTGTGCCCATCAGTGAACAGTCTATTAGGCTGTCGCAAAATTAGTCGCCGAAACAGACCGCTTACTTCAAACTGCTATAACTCAGCTTAAACACAATTTTGTTATTAGTAGTAAAAAGATCCAAAATCTATAGATCTTGACCAATGAAAACGTAATGAATATAATCCTTTGCATTAAAAACTAAGATCACAGGACTTAACGAAATCAAAGAGGGCACATCCAACATCGGCATCGGTTAGTGAATGGTTTCCGTCACAAATAAAAATCAAGAGCTCGGAAAAAGTGATATTCAATGGAGAAAGGTCGGGAAAATATGGTGGGTGAGGGAGAACTTCGGCACCTAAATGGGTCAATTTTCGCAGAGTGATTTGTGAGGTTGTGACCTTGCGTTGGCTGCAACAGGACCGGTCCTCCTTCATTCACCAAAATTTTCACAACTTCTCATACATTTGGTCAAAATCACAGCAGAAGGACTCTGCTATGACTGCCTGACAAGACGGCGAAATACAGTAACGGATTACACCTCTACAACAACACTACAAATAGGCACAACTTTTTATGGTGAATGACGGGTTTAGGAAAGGATGTTGGAGGAGCATCCTTATCTACCTAGACACATCCACGCTTTCTCTCATTGTGAAGGACCCACTTTTCATCTACAGTTATAATACGGCTTACAAAAGGCTCATTTTTGAAGCGAACCAGCAGGTTGGAGCAAGTATCGAAACGTTCCAGTCGCTACTCATCGGTCAGTTCATGAGGCACCCACTTCACCTTGCCGATTCCGAATGTTTTGGTACCGTACTGTGATGTACGCCAAGGTCCTCTACGAACGCACGTGTATTCGTCTCCGCATTTGTTTCGACCGCTCTCCTCAAAACTTCATCGTCAAGCGACGACCTGCGCCCGAGACCGGGCTTTTCTTCGAGACTAAATCGCCAGAAACCAATTTTTCGAAGCAGAGCCTCACCGTTCGTTCTCAAGCACAGTTCGTCCCAAAACCGCTGCCAAGATCATCTGAATGCAGCACCTATCAGCTGACTTCGATCGATCTTTATCAGATCTTGTCCGGAATTTTTATGTTTCACTTACTTATTTGTTCAAGGCGTTAAGATTGTAAGGAAAGGCACTAAGGTTCTATCATAAAGATAAAAGGAAACATTAAAATAAAAGATTAAAGGAAACATTAAAGGAAGGCTAGGGGGAGAATGTTGCGCTTCGGATACAGCGTTCACAATGAGAATTTCTGGTGGAACTGGTTGGTGGAAGAGTTGACAACATGTGAACAAGACAGAAGTTATGTACTAATAACTGTGGTAAAGTCACGACAAGTCTACTGATCCTCTTTTCACAATCTCTTGTTAGTGCCTCCAGGACATCTCGTGGAGGTAGAATACGTGGCGTATCCCCAAGGGTAACAATTAACATCGCCACTGCTCCTTTAGCACTATCCCTGTCTCGGATCCCTGTAGGTGTCGGAGGATCAGAATTCGGAGCGACTCTAACTGGGCCTAACACCAACAGCCAGGCCTGATTGCAGTCGTTCTCTGCGGTTGGTAACGGATTCGGCTGCGTTAAAGTAGCACCCAGCTCGTCAGACGGCCGGCTTTTTCCCAAATCAGTGCAGCTGCCCTTCATCGGAGCCACTCTCGTCGTTATCCGCCCATAGAGCTGCACGAAATGCGCCACGTGGTACGGGTCTTTACCCCCGTCTCTTTCTAATTTTGCCCATTTTTTCTTCGGAATTGCTAACACCTGGATAATAGCGACAAGATGTGCTTCCGGTTCGATTTCGAAAGTGGCGCCGTAGAGAACCATTGAAGCATTGGCGCGGGAGACCTCGTCAGTCCTAGTCACCCCCGGTGTTTGCCGAGTGACTTCAAATCGAGCAGAGGGCCCATAAAGTTTCGATCCGCGTCCATCAGTGCTGGCGATGGTTCGTCTTACGCGCTCGAAAAGCTCCGTATCCGTGAAATCGGTGGCGTTCCTGTGAGTTTTGACCTTTTGTTTTTACCTTTGCCGCGCTCCGGAATTCTCGTCACGGCTAGTCAGACGGCCGGTCGCTGGCGAAAGCACCAAGTGCAGCCTCCGTGACATTACCCTCCGATAAACACATCGTAGACTGGCTGCGGCTCTGAGGTCGTTGCTCGTCTCCAGTCCAGGGATTGCCTTTTGCGAACTACTCGGCTGTGGGGATGCATCACGTCAGTACGGTTGCAGGCAAATATGGAACACTCGCACCAAATCGCGACGAGGTTCTCACATGTACATAGAACATAGAACATTTATTGATCCAAAAGTGACAGAAAATGTGGATCACGAAAAATTTCCGGAAAATCTTGTTCTTTAAAGATTGGCAGAAAGATCGATTTCTCCCATGAATTGCGTAACGGGAAAAGCGATTCTTCAAAAGCGACTCAGCATTCCACTCATTGAAAAAGCTACTCCATCAAAATATTGTTTATTCAAACTAATTCGCAGTCAATTTCTCAAATGTCCTTTCTGTTTAAAAGTTTTTGACTTGTAGTTGGATGACCTCAACAAAGAATTAAGGAACTGTGCAGGAGGTTCATCACAAGCTCTAAGATCACGAACCGAAAAAGATTCGGGCTTTTTTGAGTGCCGTTTTGCATTTGATAGGTAATTTTTTTTACAAATACAAATAAAATCAATTTTTTTACAAATACAAGCAAAACGAACACAATATTAGTTTGTCAAGAAACAATCTCATATAAATAAGAGGCCATTTGTAAGAGAAATCTTACATCCGCATGAGCTTCTCTCAGAATAGCGCTCTCAGGCGCAGCTCTTCGGCCTTCACAGCGACAGAATACAATTCGAATAGCGTGAAAAAAATCCGCGTAATAAATTTCGGTTTTTGCTGGCGCGTGTGGCGCATTGGACATGGGCGTCTGTTCACGATGCATCGTGAATTGATTTTAGGTTTGGTTCGCACACAGAATGACCAAGATTTCATCACTGCTTCTGTATCTCGATGTTCGTACCTCTTCCTTTAACTATCTGTATAGGCCACCTAATTGAAGCTTCATTCAGCACGCCACATAAAAGTGCAGTGTGTTGGCGTCATTGGGCACGTGGTGGCGCAGTCGGAGGAGGCGCTGGCTGTCGCGTGCTCGGTTCGGGTTTTGCGTCCATGCCAACCAAATCTTCCATCTTCTGGGTCGGTGAATTGGTTCCAGACTCCTCTAGGAAATAAAACGCTTACTTATCCATTGGCTGGCCATCGCCAGTGATTGATTGTATGAAAACACCCTTTAAATTGTCTGCACAATATACCGAGGATACGTGGCGCATCCCAAACAGGATTGATCAGCTTCGTTCTTTATCCTTTTGTTCTATATGTTGACATCCAAAAAGGAATTATTACATCTGTAACCTTAACACTCCATCTCCTTTTTTACATATCCGTGAATTTAATTTAAAGGTGTGATCTCATTTATGTTCGTGTAAAAAATATATTGGTTCGATAGCTATGCAAAGCCAAAGTATTTTTTCAAACACTCTCGTCTGCCGTGGTTTAGCAGCGGAACAAAGGACTTTATGTGGCGATTTGGAAAAAATCCTCGAAGTGATAACTTTAAGGCGGAAAATGCATCGAAAGCTAAATTTGGCAGGTGACGGGATAAAGATCCTAAAAAAAAAGCCAAAAGCCTCCTACCAAAGAATCGGTGTTCGATACCTCCCTGTGGTCACGAAAACCTTTGGGATGCAGCAGCTATTATCGGACTTTCAGACTGTTTATACGTTATGAAAAAGTAAATACGCCTTCCCTTCTTCCTCAAAAATAAATTACATGCGAATGTATCTGAAATTTGAAGAATTGGTGTATAGAGGAAAAACTGCGGCTAAAAATGCTTCCAACTCTCCGGGCTTATTCTGAACCAGTAGATCAGCCGCTCAAGGGAATGCGTGCTATTCGGAGGAAACAGCTCTAAAGTGCAAAATTGCCCCTCCATAATATCGCTCCGCCTTTTTGTAAATTTGCACGGCGGCCATTATGGAGCAGCAAATGGAGCGTTTAGATGAACTACGGGAACACTAAGGTAAGGCGATATATCATGTGCTCTTCCCCAGCTAGGATAGATCAGGATAAAGTTTTTGTGCAGAGTGAAGTTTTTCTTCTCACTTTTTCCATCCCTAGAAAAAGCGTGGTCGATGCAGCGATTGTAACTATGATTTGAGAAGATGTTAAAATGCTGGTTTGTTGATAATCTATGCAACGAGAAATTAAACGACGGAAAATTTAATTTTTGACAGCATTTAGCCTATTCGCCATACGGAGAAGTGGTATAGCAGTGGTTGAGGCACTGGCTGTTTCATACGGACCGAATCGTGGGTCCTGCGAAGACTAACCAAATCTTTCCCCTTCTGCGGGGTTGGCGAGTTGGTACCGTTGGTATCTGGAACGGTAAATGACTGATGTCCATCGCAGACGCAGGCCAAATACGAAATGAAAATTGCCTGCGTATCACGTTGCCTGATTGTGCCATCGGGGATCTCAAATAGGGCTCGATCAATACCGACATTTATTCTTTATACTATGTATCCTTTACAGATGTAGTGCCTTTCGGTGTTGTTTATTACAAGCCTGTGATCTTGAGAAGAAAGCTCCTCAAGAGAAATAGCCTTCGATAGGATTCGTCAGGAGATTTTAGCTACATGCTCTCTAAGAAAACGTAATCATTGGATAAAATAGCAACCTTCGCAAATTTAAATTTCATTTTTTTGACGATTTTTACTATTTTTTCAAAGCTCACTGTCTATTGCAACAATTAACTATCACACATGAAGATGTATAGTCCTTTATTGCTGCTCATAAAAGTTTCTCTGAGACGAGGCATTCGCCAGAAATTGTACGTTTATCGACCACTGGGAAATATTCAGTAAATTCGGCAGAAAAGCTAGAGTCAACTGAATGAGCAGTGGAGTAATTGGCAGTTGTTAAATTACTATTTATAGATTTTTTATATGAAGAAAATAGTGAGAGATATATGCAAAGCGGAACTTTTAATGTTTGCTACACCGAACAGATCTGTTAGAGGTTTGCTCAAGAACGGTAGGCAAGTTTATATAGAAAATTATATATAATTCACTTTGAATCAGACGTTATTCATTTCAAGCCGAACATTTTCAAGCAGAAACAATCAGACCTAAAGTCAAAATAAAGGAGAATAGGATAAAAGGTGACCTTACTCAATCCCTTTTGGGGTGCGCCACGCATTCTACTTCTACGGTATGTCGTGGAGGCCATCTGAATGCGTATTTGGCCATACAATGACTTTCGGTGGCTAGCCGATGAGCAAGTCAGGGCATGAATGGAAGGCTCGGTTGGTTCGGGCGGAAAATCCGAACCAGGAACCTGGTATCAGATGCACACGTCAGCGGCACCACTCTCGATTGTGCCATACGCGCCCATAAAGTCAAAATAAATGACGCTTTTTAATAAATTCAAAGCCGTCTACTCTCTTGAGCAGATTTGTGCGAGAAAACTCTTATACAACGTCTTAAGAAAAATGTGTCCTCCTTGAATGGACTTAGATTTTTTATTCCTTTCGCTAAAACGCTGTCTTAGATGCATTCTGAAGTGCTCCGGCACAACGGATCGTTCACGTGAAGAGATTGTGCCATGCGCCTTTTTTGAACGTTGCAATGTTTACCTGGTTGATGGTGTAATAGCCGTATACTCTGTCTTACGCTGTGAAGAATTATGGCGTTTAATGTGCCCAGTTGCTAACGAAAATGAACTGGTTTTTAATAAAAAGTGACCTTTTTAAAATGAAGAGCGTGCAAGTGAAGGTGCCTTGAGCTCCTGTCATAGAAGTGTGGGTCAGGGGTGTGCATTTCCGTTAAATCGTAAAATTTCGTTAAAGAGCCTAATGGCTGCATAGTCTTGTTTCAATCGAGAGATGCAAGTGGGACCGTTTTATATACCATCTTTACGGCAGACTGAGCATTTTCAAAAGCTTTGGAGCTTCTGGAATTTTGACAACTTTTGAAATCAAGCTGAACACCTTCCAAATAAAAACGAACGCTTTCCAATTTAATTTATTAAATTGTTGAAAGTTATTTTCAATAGTCTGCCCTATTGTTTGGTATTTTCCCCAATATTATTACCTTCTACAATAGTATGAGAATGAGTCTGAAAAGCAGTTGAAAAAAATTTCAATAAATTAGTAATTTAATTCTGAAGGCGTTCGTTTATTTGGAAGGCGTTCAGTTTGATTTCAAAAGCTGTCATAATTCCAGAAGTTTCAAACGTTTCATTTGAAAGTGACAGTCTGTCGTGAAGGTGGTATATAAAACGGTCTCACTGGCATTTTTCTATTGAAACAATACTTTGTAGCTATTTATACATGCTTAACGACATTTAACGATCTAACGAAAACCCGCACCACTGGTGTGGGTGCGCTTCCGAAAAGTTAGAGAAGAAAAAAGGAGTCTTAGTTCGAGGAATAAGCTTTCTCGCAAATCACTCTGCAAAGGTCTGAGCTTATTCGATGAGTCGCTTGGACTCTGCCACGCCTACGCAAAACGAAGACGTCTGCTCATCCGCAGTCCATGATGACACACGTGTTTGCGAAGAACGAAGTCGCTTACTCGCCCATCACAGGATATGGCGCAGTTCAATTGCCTATTCGTTGCGCAGTGAGGTAGAAGCAGAATACGAGGGAGCTCTGAACAGCGTCGGACATCATCACTAACGCGTTTATTCCTGTTTATAAAAGCACTAGAAAAAAGATCTAGATGCATAATTTTTGGGCATGCCGCATGTTCTAGGTGCAGCCTAGGTCCACCTCTCGACCACTGTTTCCCGCTGAGGACCACCTCTCCTTTCATTGTCAAGCTCCCTTGGCTTCCTGATTCATCTCGAACCCTGGTGAAGTCCGTAGGGAAACGTTTATTGCTTCCGCTGCCGCGAAGACTTTTTCCAAGGTTCCCTCCAATAATGAAGGACTCCGGCAGTCATAAATCTCCTTGCGGCGGTATTCGTTTTTTTGTTGAAATTCATCATATTCCCGTCGAAGTGGATTGTAAAATTCGCGCCGAATCGGATATGTGTGTGTCCTTGTTTCCATGCAGAGCGATCAGTTCTAGTTTTCAGTTCCAGGACCGTCAAGCTACCTCATCACCTCCAGAACAGCATGACCGAAAAGACCTTCGTGAGTTCTTTTTATTCACACTGATGTTTCTTATGGTAAAGGTAAGGGCGACTTCTAGCTTGCTCTGAATCAAGGGTACCAACGGTGAAAATTTCTCCGATGCTGCTAGAGATTGGAGTCCGCTTGACGAATAGACGTGTCACTCGAAGAAGTCCTTTCTGGTCAAAAACGGCTCTCTCCTACTGAAGGCCCAAGTGGCAGCCAGCAACGCCGTCAATCCTTCATCGGTGGCACTTCACTCTCCTGGTGACGCAGGTTTCCAGTTGTCCAGCGGTCTTAATACAGACGTCAGGGTTAGTGCAAAAAGTTGGGACTTCTTCCAGTAACATCGAAGCAGTCACAAAGGTCTCATGGCTTTTGTTCCGAACACACAGCAGGTGATGCCTTAGTGGTAACGTTGTCATCAGGAAAGGAATTCTTTTGCTCGATAGATCTACAGAGCGGTACTTCTAACGATGCGATGCTTCGCTGCTTGAGTATGTACAAGTCGTTGATGTGGCCTACATGGAGAGGAGGGAAAGCACCAGATCAACCAGGCCGAATCGGACGGGCGTGGCCCATAAAGGGGTGCCGTATTCTGTGCCCTGGTTAGACCGCGCGCTCATGGCTAGTGCTCTGATTGACTGGCGTGTTCTAGCCTTCCTATGTGATCATATTAGCTGCTTGTCCCTTTGAAAGCCTCCCTAAAGGCTCCTAGTCAGCCCAAGCCCTTGTTTGTTCAATGCACTCGTGGTGCAGAAAAGCCTGATCCAGCAGAAGGTAAAGAAAATTTAGAAACTGAAGGGTAATGAGAGAAACAGCTAAAAGTTGTTTGTAAGAGCAACGCAGCTAAAATAAGGAAACAATCAAACTCGCGAACAATATAGTGAGACACGTAAGAATAAAACATGGCTTGAAATTGGCTCTTGAAATTGGCTGTCATTAGCTAGCGTCAAAAAAGCTTTGAAAAACTCAAGAAGGTACTGGTCTTTAATGTGGCCTACGTCAGGAGGGAGACACACTACATAGACCAATCAAGCTCCGTCGAAGGGGAGTGCCACGCAATTGGTGTGTTTGTGTACTTTGGCTTTTGTAAATTGAGACTATACTAATGGATGCCTTTCACCTTTCACGACTAGTGGTTACCTTCGTATTCATCTTCGGCGACTGCTGAAGTATGACTTCCTTAAAAAATGGACTCTTATACCGCTGCCGGCATGAGGCACCGATCTCGCTAGCATCATGAATCGATTATGGGCTCGATTCACGCCTTGATGAACCAGTTCATCTACATACTTTCCTGGCTCTGACGCCGTTCATGACTGGGAAGGGGCTGACTTGAAGGTTGTTTGAGAATTATAACTTGTAATTCTTATGCATAGTTCAAAGCACGAACTCAAGGTACATCCACAAAATCTCCTTGAAACAGAGTGCATGCCAGGAAGGTAAATCGACCTACCCGATCTTGCCCTAAACTTTTGTCTCTGTGGTGGTCGTTTCGAGCGCTGCTAGGAACTACATGAACGATAGAGCACCACGATCTGCATGACTAAGCTTTTTTGGGTTGCACCACGCATTCTACGTCTACGCGTTTTGATAGGAGGAAGTTAATGTTAATGATTGATACGTCGCGAAAGGCAGACGCGAGATAGAAGTAGGACAGTACAAACAAACAAACAAACTTCAGAAAGGTGCACAATCAAACAGAATTGGGTGTGGCCGATCTCCATGACTAGAGTCCGTCAAACTTAAGCAACATTTTTGATGCATACCGCTTGAACTGGGGTGTAGAGCAAGCATTTGACAAGGTTTTCGTGATCCTTATGTAAGCGCTACCTGCTCTATGCGTAAAGAAGCGAGCACGAACCGATGGTCTCGGACAAGGCAGGGCTATTTTCATTATACCACCTCTAGTTCGGGTATATAATTCAATAAACTGTATAAGTTGATGCGTAAATTGTCGGATATCTTATAGGAGACCATTAAATGAAGTTCTCCTTCGTTTCCGGTAAGTTTGGCGCTAACGAACGGGCCTCGTAGAAAAAATGTTGACGGGCACTATTCGAAGCGGCCCAAAGTGTTGCTCCGCGATGTGGTCAACATGGCACCTTGTTCAAACAGCGCTACATACCCTCTCCTTTCCGTACGCATTACCATGCATCGCACTAAAAAGTTATACTGCAGCAAGAACTGCACAGGGCGTTTCTTGGGCGTGAACTGCTCGCTTTTTCGGATTATACCGTACTATGATTATTAATATTATATTTAGACAACTTTTGCAGGGAAAAAGTGTGAGCACAACAGTGACGTAATAACTCAGCTCTTGTAGGCCTCTCTTTGGTTAACAACTAACGACATCTGTTGCCAGTTATGTAGAATCAGGAATCCTTGTCCGATACATGAAATATTTTTTACGATGCTGACAGTAGGCTGCTGTTGTGAGCCTAACACTACTATCTGAGACGTACATTTGATGAACACATTACTACCTGATGAACACTTCGAAGCTTTTTCAATCCTGTACGCTCTACGAGATATGTAGGTCGTCGTAATCCTGGGAACATTGCAAGAAAACTTAGAAGTTTCTTTGAAGATAACTATTGGGAGAGAAAAAAGAGAATAGCATACCCTGCATAATTTTGTGCACCTTCCGAGATAACCTTTAAAGATTCAACGTCCGCATGTTGAATACTGGTTGCTGTCAGCACGTTGACAACTACATGCATCCTTTGTACGAAGCTCAACATAGAGCTTGAGGCCGAATGATCGTCGATGTGCCCTCCTATTCTGTGCAGGAACTTGCGCGACTTTGCAGCATCACTAACCAACGGGAAACAATTTTTGTGAGACTCAAAATCCGCTCACATCTAGGTTCTGCTACATACTTCACGGCAGGAAGCCGTTCACCACTTCCATACGTTTATCATGGGCATTCTCTCCGGAGTAACGTCACTGGTTCATGCTGCTCAGTACCTCTGTTGCTCAGCCTGCTCCACAGCCGTTCTCATGCTCAACCGTATTCGGCACACGATGTCGGTGACAATCTGAATGCGAACGCCTGTCTCTCCTTACTGGTCCCCTCTTACTGGTTCCCCTTGTTAGTAATCTCTACAGGTCCCTCTTATTGCTCTCCCCGTCCCGGTGCCACCTTGTGGCCCATCGTCTTGTTCCCCCAATTGACCCGCTTCACTGGGGCTCAATTTATCAGTGATTAAACCAGCGGATCTGCGTGGTTTAAGGGGTGGAGATAAAAACTACGAAGCGTTCCTCTTTACCTCTTATTTTACCCCTACCTCTTATACCCCGCATACCTGCGGGTTTAGTTATTGAAGAATTTGGTCCCTGACCTCTCCTTGCTTCCCCCTCCAGGGCACACCTTAAGGTTCCTCCTTCCTGGTCGCTGCCACGGTCCCCACTTGAGGTATCCCTTACTGGTCCTCCCATGCTCGCAGCACGACGTCGCTGGTACGTCTCTTGAATCTGAACTCCCGTAACACGAGATCAGTGATACGTCTTCTGAATCCGCACGCTCAGAAACATACGCGGTTGCCGTTGCGTCAAGCAGGAAGAGGATCCTGCTGCAGCAGGATTTTACATTGAATGGAAAATTTTGCCCGCACGAGATTTGCTGAGGTGCATCCCCCTCGGATTAGATCACTTGATCGTCGTCGACGGACAACGGCGGACGTCCGTCCAGTTCATGTAGTGATTATGTGCTCCAGATTACTGTGGAATAAGGGGATCTCTCCTAGTGAAGATTCTTTATATGTAGTGCGTCACTATCTCCTTCCTTACGGGTATGTGTAGCGCAATAGGAGGTGCCGGTTGTCGAGTGCAGCCGATACCAGGTTCTCGGTTCGGATTTTCCGCCCAGGCCAACCAAGCCCTCTCTCGCTCCTGGGTTTGTGATTTGGTAACAAACTTGTCTGGAAAGGGTAAAGCGCTGACTTGTTCATCGGCTGGCCATTGCAAGTCATTTTATGGCCAAATACTCATTCAAACCGCCTACACGACATCCCGTAGAAGTAGAATGCGCGGCGCATCCTAAAGAGGATTGAGTATCGTCGTCCTTTATCCTTTGCTATTATAAACTTCTATGGAGCGCGTCACGCCTTTAACTTTCATCTGCTACCGCGAAGGCGATTTTAACGTGGCTCACCTTCCCTGATGACTCACACTCAACTGTCGGAGCTAGTAGTACTAAGTTTCATGTGCTCCGAAAGCCGCTTTATCGAATCGATTTCTGGTTCGAGTACCCGGGCCAACAAAACATTTCATTCCTCAAAACAGGCGACTTGGTACCGGATTTGCTAGCTCAACGGCGCCCGCAGAAGTGATGTGTGAGACGCGTTCTTGAGAGATTCAAGGAACACATTTCCCAACCCCTTAGATTCTACGGTTGAGATCGACTGATAACCTCTGAAGGATCATAGGTCTAGAAACAAACTCGAACTCATGTGGTGAATTCATCAACCGCGCTTCAACATTAAACGACACCAAATTTTTTCGCATTGCCAAGTAGGCGCTAGGGCTATTCTTACAGTTCTGCTGGAAAAGATTTTCACCTACACGTGCGTCTAAGCAATACTACTAAGGCATTTCTTGTGAGGTAGGAACGGGTCGTTTCTTCATAAATAGAAATGTGAGTAAAATGGTTAAAACGGTGCTGTGTTACAAAGCAAACACCAAAGCTTAGCTATTGGAACAGCGCTAGCAATGAGAATCGATGCAAATTTCGTCGGGAATAAGCCCGTACAAAACCATTATCGAAAAAAAGTGAGTTGCTGACTTCGCTAGAGGGCTGTTGCAGGAGTCGTTGAACTTTTTCTCGTTGCCGTATATATGCTATGCTTCCTGAATATTGAGCCTTGGTAACACGCCATATAGCTTTTTATTGCACTTCCCCGAGGTTGAATTACCGGCTGAAGGTCGGCTGCACTATTATCTAGGCCCAGCCTCTAACCTTTCTCTAACTGCATCACACAGATATCAAAGCAGTCCCAAAGGTCCAGTCATGTGCTGCAAGCCGTCGTCGCCCGACGGACGTTAACCAAGTAGGGGCGAGGACTGAGCTTGAGCCCATTACCCTCACACATCTTGACATAACGCAATGGTTTAAGACAAAACAAGGAACGAACTTCTTCGTGCTATCAATCAAACAGCTGGTTTGATGGGGTTGCAAACGCGAAGAATAATTAGCCGCTCAAATCATCGCTTACGGCTGCAGTACGTAACTGATAAACGAAAATTGGCGCTCTTCGTCACACTTATGGATTTTTAGTATGGCACTCCATAAACTCTATATAATTCATTTGGGCAACGTGGAGCAGCCGGCAAGACGCGCTAGTCCCTTGAGCACCGTAAATCGATTCAAGACGGCACAAATACCGTCCAGGCCAACCAAACCTTTACCTCTCAGGTGGGGTTCGCGGACTAGATCCGTGCTTGTGTAAAATTTATACAATGTGGACCGTCTATTGACCGAAGCATACTTCATGCCCAATACGTAACCATGCATAGTGGTATACCCATATCTCGTGGGATAGGATATTCATCCCTATAGGAATTCAATGGCACTTCCTTTACACTAGCTACATATGTTGCCTCGGTGGGGGCTTCCAGAAAGAAGAGCTTTTTTAGAGTTCATCAAGTAGAAATGTCGAAGAGACATTTAGGTGCATAGACCATTTCCACGTCGAATTGGACACTTTACAAATTAAACTGGACACTTTTCTCGTGAAATTGGAAATTTTTCGAGTCAAACTTGACGCTCCCCTTCCCTAGCCTAAACCCTTTGAGCCAAAGCTCCGACATTTCTACTTGATGAACTCTAAAAAGCTCTTCCAGAAAGAAGAGCTTTTTTAGAGTTCATCAAGTAGAAATGTCGAAGAGACATTTAGGTGCATAGACCATTTCCACGTCGAATTGGACACTTTACAAATTAAACTGGACACTTTTCTCGTGAAATTGGAAATTTTTCGAGTCAAACTTGACGCTCCCCTTCCCTAGCCTAAACCCTTTGAGCCAAAGCTCTTCCACTTCGAAATAAGCTTTTTCTATATTAATATAAATGTTCTCTAAAAGTACTAGAATTATTTTTTGTCCAAGGAGAATGTTAGGATAATTTCTTTGAAGTTTTAGTTCTTTAATTCACATACCCAATAAGTGAAAACACTTTGTTCGAAATTTTATAAGATTCTCGTTTTCTATGGAAGAATAATGGTATAGAGCTTGTTCTAAAGAGCAAGAGGTCGGCAAAATTTTAGTGCTAGAAGAAAAGATTGCGCCATGTGCCCATCCAACACATCGCTACCTCTATTCGATTGGTGGCAAAACTCATGCTTGTATGTAGTTTCACACCTGCAAACGATAGAACAAAAGCAGTTGTAAAAACTTCAAGATTACATACATACATGAGCTCACTTTGATGCTTCGTGCAAGTAGCATTTACACTATCAATCGAATAAAGATCGCGACGAGCTTCTCGAGAGCAGGGCATCTGGTCTTTTAATGTAATAAAAGACTGCTGCCTTATTGGGCTTTAAAAAATGTAGTTTATTATGTTTCTCATTAAAATAAAAGTTAATAAAATTATTACACATATTGGGGCAGGACTACTAAAAAACTTCAAAAAATAATACCAAATTTTCCTTGAACAAAAGGTTATTCTAACCATCTTTGATAGTGTAGTTTGAACTGCTAGAGAACTCACTTCGATTTGGAAGAGTTTGCTTTGATTTCAAAAGTCTTAAGCTAGTTTACAATCGGAAGGGTGTCCAGTTGGAGGAGAAAATTGTCCAGTTCGAGGTGAAAATAGTATAGAAGAACCGTAACAAGGTTCAGGAACATTTTGCTACAGTTTATTTTATGTTTATGGTGAAGTTCTTGTTCTTACAGTTGTTAATTTGGCGAATGCTTGCAGAGTAAAGAACAATCGAAGAACTCACCTTAGCTTTTTATTTAGGCTCAAAGTCCAGCTCTCAGTCACTGTATTCGAAAGTATGTACATTGTTCAGTTTACCAGCTAACCCTGCATCTGGTCGCGGAGCTGTAAAGGGGTTTTCTCTGCAGTTCATTTATTTCACTGTTTTGCATGGGCAGAAAAGTGCAGAAGGAAGAAGTAGAAAAAGAGGAACCGCTGTAGAAACATTTCCTCATGTTTATGCAGTTTGTGCGGGAGGTCTTCTAAGATTGATTACATTCACCATCACAACCATGTTACCGTTCCTAGACTGTTGTAAATCTTCAATGGTCTGAATTCCATTCTATAATAGAAAAAGAATGAAAACCGAGCAGGAATCAGATCAACTGCTGCTGCTAGACCTTGTCCATAGGTACTGCATGAACCTAGTTTCTGGTTGCACTTCTTCGATTTTTACATCCAGGAAATTGCCGCCTTCAAGTAATCTGCCTGAGGAAATTTTTTCCATGCGTAGATTATAACATCTCCGAATGCTCCAGCTATGTGTATCTGTGTCGCGAAGTCAACATGGCCAACGACGTAGCACCAGAGCTGCGCAGGAGAAAAAGAGCGGCTTGGGGAGCTTTTAAGAGCTTCAAAGAAGTTGTGAAGAAGGCGAAGATCGTCCGACTCCGTGCCCACCTATCCAACTCCACTATTCGCGCAGCGTGGAGTGGAGAGGACGATGCTCGGAGTGACACGACTCACGCAAGTGAGAGAAGGCCTCCGGAGTTCCGAGCTTCGCTCCAGGTTCAGAGACGCTGTCGCGTGAGCCATGTCGTCGAAAATTAGGTGGGCCGGCCACGTAATGCGATTCGCAGACACCCGCTGGATGAGAGCCATCACCGACTGGATTCCGCGGGATGTCAAGAGAACACCAGGACGCCCACTAAAGCGTTGGTCGGAGTTCTTCGTGAAAGCCCTGAACGACCGATATGACGCTCTTCGTGTCCCTCGAGCGAGGAGGATCCATTGGACCACTCTGGCACGCGACAGGGACGAATGGAGACGCTGCTGGCGCCCGCTCGAGCAAGTCGACGATCAACGGGACGACAGGTGACAGGTGATACGGGTAGATTTCGCTATCTTTTTGAAGACTGAAAGGGATTTGCAGCCAGTGAACTTGGAGAATTTTAACACAATGGCGTGAAAGTTGCTGTAAGAAAAATAAGAACCAGCGGTGATTAGTTTGTTAAGACATAAGGACGAACGCGGCTGCCTTTCTTTGTGAAACGGCCGGTGAAATATCTGCTATTTGTCATTTCACGAAAGATTTTCATTCCGATATGTCGGAGAAGCGCTGATGAGTCAACAAGTGGGTGCCGCTGTTATTCGTTCGGATCAAACAACACCCGTTGTGTTTAAAGCATAGGCACCTGCTGGTAAAGCAGAGGAGACGGAATCGAGTCCAGCCAGACTCAAGAATTCTGACAGCAGCAAAATATTCTTATACCAGATTGCAGCTTGTTATAATCGGACAGTTTCTGTAGAAGAATTGAATTCTTGGCTCAACAGCTGCTGTGTTCGTTTTGGATAAACGATAGGAAAATTCACGAGTGTAAGCGAGTATTCAGGAATTCTCTTCCTGATTAAACAGCGGAGTTTTAAAGCATTGACCAACCAAGACGTCCATTTCATAGTCCATTATATGACACCATACATTCTAGAAAAGCTTTCCGAGTTGGATGATAACCGACCGAAAGCATCGGGGTTAGTCAACCCATTTAACGGCTGCGCCACGGTCCGCGTGATATTGTGGAGGTGCTATGAATAAGTACATATTTGACATATACAATGCGGTTGTCAGGGCACGTCAGTTTTCTATCCTTCTCATGTAGGTTTGTTACCCATGAAAAATACACATTCGAATTTCCTACACGATATTCCTAGGGGGTAGAATGCGTAGCTCATCAAAAATGAGGATTTTTAGCGCCATTCTTGATTCTTATTCCTTTAGAGTTCTATAAGGTTACGCTATGCGTTTTAAACGTCTCTGAATTTATTTATTTATTTATTTATTTATTTATTTATTTATTTATTTAATCATTTATTTATTAAGCGGCGTGAATTGCAGAATTACACGCACAACACATAATACGTATCATAAGACAACATGAGCAAGCGATATTAAGGAGAACACAGTTGAAAACGCGGTATTAAGCAGAACACAATGCAAAAAAGGAAACAAGCTAGGGTAACCTACTTCGGGCAAGCAGATGTTTGAAGTGAGGCACAGACATACCAACAAAATTTTCATGTTCACCGATAAATAGGTTTAACTCCCTAAGACGCCGGTAGGCGAGAAAGTGAGACCTGACCCGTGACCTTGCAACCTTAACATGTAATCGAAGTCTACCTCTTACGTTTCTCCTAAGTGGCCCTCCGAAAAATACAATTGGATCAAGGGAAAGTTTCCCTGTGAGGATTTTAAATAACGTGATTAGGTCTGTTTTGTCTCTTCTGTTACGTAAACTAGATATACCAAGTAGCTTCGCCCGCTCAGAGCCGTTGGGAATATCTCTCTCTCTATCCCACTCCTACTTCATGAACAACTTTCGCGTGTAGTTATTCTGCACGATTTCGAGGAGATCGATGTCTTTCTTGTGACATGGATTGAAAATTGAGGTACCGAACTCCATAATAGGTCTGACAGAGCATTTGTAGGCACGCAAGAGGGCTAGAGGATCATTTGTCTTTAGCATCTTGAACAAGTTGTAGGAACGAAAGTTTGCTTTTTTTACAAGCGATTTATAATGGAGGTCAAAACTTAAATCACTTCCTATAAGGAAGCCTAAATCTCTAACATCTGTGACCTGTTTCAAAACCATGCCATCAAGTCTATAGGATGGAGAATAGTTTCGCTGCTTTGATTGTATTACAAGACACTGCGATTTGGCAATAACAAGAGGAAGTCCCCAGTCTTCAGCCCTGCAATAAAATCGATAGCGGCCTGAACTTCAGAAGAGCTCTCAGGTTTGTCGACTTCTTTGTAAATCTTCACGTCATCAATCTTCGTGAATTGACTCCACGACATCAATTCAGAGACAAAATGCATGGCGCGCCCTAACTAGGTTGTGGCACATCATTCTTCTGCATATTAAGGATTTCCTTCTTTGACTGCCCGTTCTTGAAGATGCTATAGCACAGACAGTTCATAATCGTACCTTAGTATTGATGAAACAATAGCGATAAAATCATAAAGGAGAGGGTTATTCAAGTCCTCCTTGGGATGCGCTACAAGGTCTACTTCTACGGGATATTTTGGAAGCAATTTAACTTCATTAATCACTAAAATGACTTGCTGTTGCCAGTCGATGGACAAGTCGGTGCTTTATCCTTCCCGAACAGGTGTGACCTTCGACCCCATAGTGATGGAAGACGGTTGGCCTGGGTGGAAACTACGAACCGTGAATTGAAACTATCGAACGGTGCATGCGTGAGTCGGCCGCTTTTCCGACTGCGCCCACTGGAATTATAAGTGCTTGTTAAGTAAAATTAATAGGAATGGATACCCTGTTTTTCCTCTATTGGTTGAAATGGACTTCTTGATCTATAAACGGTGGGAATTGCAAGTAAATTCTGGTGCAGCACCGTTGCGCTTCCTTCACCAAAAAAGCGATGAAAGGAACTAATGGAGAGCGTATCCCGTTTGTGGAGTTCTTTTATCTACCACTCCACGAAAGGTGTTGGAATTTTTATTATGGCGGCCGAGAAAATCTACTTGGCTGTCAGATTTAGCTGTCATTTCAACCGATTATTGGTAAGTGACATAGTGAACTATACAAATAACAATGCAAGCGAAGAGGGGGGGGGGGGGCGGGGAGTGTCAGTCTAGTATCCATCTCATGTCTGGTAGCTTCACTCTGGGAGCAAAAAGAGTGAATGGCATTACACCTACACGATCAGAAACGAGTAGAACTACGGAGCTGAACATCTTGGCCGCATTTCGGGGTCTGGTGCTCTCGAACACATTCTTAATGAATTAATACGCAACCCATCCAGCTTCCCTCACGCTGGATATTTCAGGCTCCTAGGGTCGTTGCTCATGCTGCGTAGCTGGCCGAGATGAACGCGTGCTTCGAATTCCTCCAATGGGACTCCTTAGTGAAGTACAGAACCTCCATCAGCAAACTTGTCTTTCGTAAACTTCATCCTTGGCAGTTATGGTTATAGAATGCATGAATCAGTCCATATCCTCCATCTTACTTTTCCTTTCAATTTGGTGTGGTAAGCTTCTGTGGTAAGCTTCTGTTGTAAGCTTCTGTTATGGGCGCGTGTAGCGCAGTCGGAGGAGGCGCGACTGCCGCGTGCACCCGATACCAGCTTCCTGGTTCGGATTTCCCGCCCAGGCCAACCAAGCCTTCCATCCCTCCGGGGTCGGTAAATTGGTACCAGACTTGTCGGGAAGGATAGAGCGCTGACTTGTTCATCGGCTGGCCACCGCAAGTCATTGTATGGCCAAATACGCATTCATGTCGCCTCCACGACATCCCGTAGAAGTAGAATGCGCTGGCGCATCCCAGAAGGGATTGAGTAACGCCGTCCTTTATCCTTATCCTTTAAGCTTCTATTGTACAGGCTTGTACTGGGCCAAACATGAGGTTGTAAGTGGGTATTTATTTCGGCCTGGCGTTTCAACTAAACCGTCTTCTTCAGAGGCTCATGAAAGCACCACAACTGGGGCGTGGTCGCCCTGAGGGCGGTAGTCCAGCAGGGGCGGTAAATGTTTAAAGGCTTGATTTCCAAAGTTTTTGGACAAGTTCCCCAGATAGAAAGAAGGAGAAAGGGGGCGTACCCAATATCTGAACCTGCACCGAGGACACTGTTGATCCTACCGACCCCTTCATCACGCATTCTGTCTTCCATTATCGCTTCCGTTACTTAAAGAGATTAATTGCCCCTTCTCTATGCATGGAAATGAATTCTTAAGACTAAGAGGCCAACGATAATGACCTCAGCAGCGACGTCTTCTGGTGGGCGACTGTCGTCTCAGCGGAGTTGTCACTCGAAGTTTGCAGCCAGCTCATTCAGGCGACGAGCTGCTGCCGTGATCCTCATCGTCATCGGACCTTCGCCCCATTAGGCGGAAGCGGATAATCTCGAATTTCGCCCGCGGTCTGAGAAACGACAACTCAGTGGAAGGGAAATGGAATGAGGCTCTTCTTTCGCGTAGGCGGGGTGGCGGCCGACCTCGTCGGCGTCGTCGTCGTCGGTGAATGGAGCAAGTTCTTCGTCGTGTGATGCATGGCTGCTGGTGCTGTCGCTGTCGCTGTTTGTTGATAATACGCCGGCATTTATCCATTTGGAAGGACGCGCGAAGACGAAGGAGCGAAGGCATGAGGGATAAGTCCTCACTTCTTCCCGTCCGGAGGAGACACGCCCCCACCCACAGCCCGGGCTCTCCAGCCTCCATGAGCGAATCCGCCGCCGCCGCCATCGTCGTCGTCGCAGCGGCCTCGTCGTTGTTCACCTCCGCCGCCACCGCTGCTCCGCCGTCGTCAGCCGACCCGACGACCTTCTGACCTGACTGAACCCTCGCCGGCGCCCCAGCTGCTGCCAGCCACCGCCCGCCCGTCCGTCCGCCCTCTATCCACTGCTCCTGGTGCACGTGATCTCTGGCCCGGGAAGCAGTCAGTGTGAATGTGTGACGAGTGGCGGTGTGAACGTGCTTGACGCGTATCAGGTGTTCTCCGCTGTGCTGCCGCCACCGTTTCGACATCCCGCCGACACCTCCGACACCTCCGACGAAGTAGCATCGTCGCCGTCGCCCCAGGAAGAGCGCTCGCCACAGTCGCCGTCGCAGATCCTCGTCGTCGCCCTCGCCCGCCGCCGTCGTCAGTATTCGCTCGAGAACAGGTCCAGCAACCTGTACGCCCACAGCAGCATTGGTCGTGTTGGACGTGGCAAGCCGTATGCCAACTCTATGGCACTTCGCTAAGTACATTGTGAATATTCTAGCTCTTGTCCTCTTCCCGTCAATGCGTGTGTCTCGCGGGTCGCGCGCGGCAGAGTTTTTTGCGACGAGTCGCGGGTGTCTCCCTGACCTTTGTCGACCTCACACTCACCTCCTTTTGCCCAGCACTGCTTGCAATGCGAACTGCAACAAAAACGAGATCCCTCACCAAACGGACGTCTAGCGAAAAAACGGCGCTCACTCACGCCCCCGGTGCGAGAAAAAACGTGGTCACAGACAGGGTTGAGCATGTGCTAGGCGACGACGAGATGCTCGACAACCTCTCCTAATCATTCCGCTGCGAACAACAACCTCGAACATCACGAAAACCTGGCCTGCATTCCTGACTGCTGACAAACCATTCGAAGTACGCTTCGAGCATCAGTTTTGCCTGGCTTAATCGCGACGACCCTTCTTTGCATCTGCGTTATTTGAGATGACGAACAAAATTGTAAACGGAGCTCTCGTGCTTGGATTGGAATTGGAATCTTAAAACTATAGCGCCTTAAGCTACTGGGTAAATGCAAGTAAATGAAGACATTGTGATGCCAAGAGCTTATTTCCTTAAAAAACCCCCTATCAGGCAATTTAAGCTATGGACTAGTCTTACCTTAGGGTGTAGCGCTTCACTGCTCCAATGTCTTCCCCCCTCTTTCTGAACTGGCTTCGCAGATTTTCTCCAATTTTCCTGTGGATTCTGTAACACTGTCCATTCTCTGTCCATCTAATAACTCTGGCTTATTTACCGACTTCTTTGAGCGGTTGATCAAGGAGGTTCTAGCGGTTCACTTCGCCTTGCGTCTTCATGACTTGTTCCTCCATAGAGGTAGAACAGTCCCGGAATGTGCTCAACATACAGAATAATATCCCCTTAAAAATTATTACATTTTGTGAGTGGTTCCGACTTTTCAAGCTAAAGAAGAGGTCTGGATCTGGAGAATAGCGCTGTAGAACCTTGGTGCACAGTCCAAACAAGACGAGGTTGGTCGGTTTGCAACGCGCTTTTGGGAACCCAACTTCAATCTGTAATTTGCTTCTTTATGTAGAGCATCGTTATTCCAACATACTTTAGTGGGCTGATTAACCTCCTGGTGGCTGCTCAGCGTGAAAGCCACGTACAACTGTACCCTTTCGCGTTTTGTGAAGGAAGTAGAATGCATGGCGTACACTGAAGAGATTGATTATTGCTGCCGTTCGCGACCGGAATTTTCAGGAATTTTTGCTTTTTTTGCAGTGCACGTGGGTTGCTGCAACTTTCCTTCATAGCGTAGGAGTGGGATGCACGTTCATATCGTCTTTTTCATGAGGAATTCATTTATTGAACATGACATTGTAATTCCTGGAAGGCAGTTTTGAGCAGACTGACTTGTTTTTAGAGCTCGCTTCGGAGACATCGATTGTTACTCAGGGAGGAAGTTCGCCTTTAGTTGTCGCGAAAATATTGGCCGTCTACCGCTAAGATTAAGCATAGCCTTATGCCTGTGCCTGGCACATAGTTTGAAGCAATTTGGAAGGAATTCATGTAGAGGAATGTTTTTGCAATTAATTTTTTATTTCGAATATACGAGACCAAGGAAATGGAGAAGATAGCGGGAAATTGCAGTGAAACACGGTGGGTCATAACGCCTTGCAAAAATTCAGTTATGCGATGTCATATTGGAGCACTCATGAACGTAAACGAAGCGAGTTATGATGGCACACCCTTAGAAGGCAGCAATTTTTGAAGATCGGTAGAAAATTTTGGTTGAAGACATTTTTTCCTGCTGCAGGCGACTTCCCTAAGTGCTCGTGATGCCCGGGTGCGCTTTGCCCAAGAAACTCGGGAGCATGTGGGCGAGAGGTGCAGCAATGGTTGAGAATCGCACGCCTTGACATACGTAGAGATTTGTTTGCGGCCATTTTGTAACAGATGAGGTTGGGGCGCTGCAGGTATGCACCTTCTTTCGCTGATCGAAACAAATTACCGTCGTAGAATCGGTCAACAGGTGTGTTCATATCGAAGAAGCTTGCACTTCTAATTTATGCCTGCCTGGCCCATTTGACGCCAGATGAAAGGTGTCCCTTGAACGCAACACACCTTGTTCTGTGGGTGCTGAAAAGAACAAACATCCCTAGATTTCCCGAGGTTGTTGTGCAAGCCTCAAGAATTTGGAATGTTGAATCTTGTTCTGGTAGGAACTAGAGCAGGTCTCTCACCAAGCTCTTCAAAAGTTTTTGCCTATTACTTCAGTGTTCCGCAAACTTTCCTGAACTTTCTTTACGATGAACTAAATCCTGTCATTTTCTTTGGTCCGGATGACGCAGTCGGCAAGAAGTCTGGCCGTCCCCTACACCTCAAGTCGATCCACCTCGTATCTGGGCTAAGCAGTTGATAAAGCACAACCTTGTCCATCGCGTACTGCAAACAACTGTATGGTCCAAATAGTGCCCTAGCTGTCTCAATATCTTGTAGAAGTGAGATGCGTGGCGCATCGTCGACAGGGATTGACTAACACTGACCTTTGTCCCACTTATTTATTTATTTTGTACGTGGATATCCGGTCAAACCATGGCAAACAACTAATTTCATGTAAATTGAAGATAGAACAAATGAAACTTAAGGCCCTTTGCCCTTGTTTATGTAATAATTCATCCTCTTCTCACCACCCTCCATATGTTCTACTGAAGCACGTGAAGGAGCTTGCAGAGCGTCTTCAGCAGAGGGAAAGCACTTCTTCTAAGACTTTTGCTTCCCAGGATTTATTTTTTGCTAGGATTCAGGGTTCTTCTTGACCAGCTGCTCTAGACTTAGTAGCTGAACAGAGTAGCTTCTTCCTGGTAGGTTGTTCCTAGTGGACAGGTTTCACCCGTATCGACAGCTTTAACTCAAATTGAAAACTTCAGTTTAAGATGTGAATTGAAAACATCGCGATCGAGGCAGTGTTACACTGAATACAAACCCATTGCTACAACAATATTTTGCTAAGAATTATCTACTCCTGTGCTGTGCTATGCGAAAAACAAGAAGCAGGTGGCGATCGGCTTCCTATGCTTTGTGTAGTGTGTGAGCATTATTCGCTCTAGGGCTTCAATTAATCCAATATGTCAAAGCAAAAACTTGAACGAGAACAGCTGGAACCCTGTGAAAGTGTAAAGTTGGCAGATCCGAATAAATCCGGCTAAGAATTCAAATCGTTCGCTTGAAAACTGCGCCTCTGTCATTACAGACCCAAAAGCGGGAACCCTTTTATTCGCCTAAATGAAGGCTCAGAATAATCTCTTCCATTTTCAGAATATTCCGTACCGCAGTAAGCTGACAGAGAAGATCGAGCCGGGTCAGACGCTGATCATTCGTGGCCGAACCAGCGAAGAGGCTAAGAGGTTCGTGTCGCCAGAAGGGAGTGTATGTATGCGTGTGTGTGTCTCGTGTCAAGCGACACTCCCCAGAGGATAAAAAGAGAAAGGAAGAGAGCTGCCAGCCGGCTGGCTGGCTGGCTGGCTGGCTGGCTCAGCCGAGTCGTGTCATCTTCTCCCTATTGTCAGGTTCAACATCAATCTTCACAAAGACAGTCCGGACTTCAGCGGCAACGACGTCCCGCTTCACGTGAGCGTGCGGTTCGATGAGGGAAAAGTGAGTCTCGTTCTGGTTGAGATTTTGTTGGCTAGGTCTTGGTCTTGTTGCTGTCATCCGGCACGAGGCCGCATGTCTCCGTTGTCGTGTGTTTTGTCGTTTTTCCGGAAACAACACAGTTGGCACGCGATGTTGCAGCTTTGCACAGGAGAAAACAAAGACAGAAAGATCTTCAGAATCCGGGGGATGCCCTCAGTTCTCCACCAGCTTCTATTCCCGGGTCTTGATGGCCCCACTCTCCGTGTTGCTGCAGGGTCGCCACATGGCAGCTGTTGTTTATGGCAGTAAATGGGATTAGGATGGTCTTGTGAAGTTGGTTGTGTTCGTGTCCGAGACACAACGGGACGCAAATATTCCAGAGGAGCTCTCGTGAGCGGCACTTGGACGATTCTCGTTTTCAATGAGCCGTGCAGCAGTTCGGCATGATTGCTTCTACTGGCTCCAACCTAATGCCGCCTTGAAGTATGGTGGTGCAGCAGTTCTCAAGGCCAAACTGAGTCACTTCAAATTTTCACAGAAGCTGCTTCCCGGGGATTTCATCACCACTCTACGCATCCTTGAGAGATTTCGGGCATGTGGTAGCGCAGACGGAGATGCCGGCTTTCGGACGCTATCGGAATCGGCAAAAGGTTCGGGTTCCGCCTCGGATACCCACACGTTCAACCTGCATGTGATAAAGGACAAAGGGCGACATTGTTCAATTCCAGATTAGGATGCGCTACACATTCTACTTCTAGGGTATATCATGTATATCCCTAGAAGTAGAATGTGTCGGTAGAATATATCGCGTCAGTTAGATGCGTATTTGACATATACATACGATGGCCACAGGCCACCCAGTGGGCAGTTCAGCGTTTTATCCTTCCCGCAAAAGTCGCATATCACCTCACATATCATAGGAGGAATGAAAGGTTTGGATGACCACGACGAGACCCGTACCAGGGTCCTCGATTTATGGTTCACGGGAGAGCCGTATCCTCCACCGATTACGCTATCAAGCACACCTTAACAAATAAATTTTTAAATTACTCTTGAAATACGTATCAATTCTATTCAATTAACTATGTCTATGTGACACTGCCGAACGAACCTTTAGCAGACTATGGCCGTTAACTGTGGTTACTGTGGCGCGTTTTTGCACTATAGCGCTCATGACGTTGATATCTGCTGTTAAACGCTAGGGGTCCAAGGGTGTGATGATTGCATTATAATAAGCACCCTGAAAATAAGGGGTGAGAGCAGAAGGCACCTTACGTCACCGCCCCTAACCTCCGAGGATAATAGTCAATTAAGTACAGAACTGGTGGGTTCCTAACATTGTGTAGTTCATTTTCAGGATTTCATTCTGTCAGTGGCTCAGCGTGCTTCTCAAGAACAGATATCCAACGACAATTCTGTCGGAACCCATTCAGAAAGAGCTGAAAAGTGGCCTGTTGCCTTTTCAAGACCTCATTAAAAGGCCCATTCCTAGTGCAACCCTCTTCAGTCTCATAATTTTATGGCCATGTCATTTCACGTAGTCATAATTATTGCATCCTAGTTCAACTGCTCTTCCTCTCCGGCCCATTAGTACGCTTCCCCGGCTTTATACAGTGCTCATCGACTCGAGTACGATACTACAGGTTGCTTCCCGTGGAGAACGGGAAGTATCTGCTTCTCGCTTTGCCTGACAGATCCGAGTGAAGGCCGTCAGAACCCCAGCCACGTCGTTATTCTCACTCCATCTCCTTTGTCATTAGCAATCAGTGGAAGTGTCCAGATATGCTGCCGATGAAAAAGCCACGCTGCTGGGATTTCAAGCGCATCAAAGCTATCGTTCTTCAGCTATTTCTAGAAACCTATCTCTTACTAGACCTATAACGCGGCTCGTCTACGAACTCTTCCCTAACTAGCCACTCTAGCTAGTGGAAATAATGACCGTTATTCGAGCGGAGGAACCAAACATTTGATGTGAGGACGCCTGAGGAGATAAGCCGTCCGTCTGTCCGTCTGTGTCCGTCAATCTGCCCACATAATGTCAGGAGAAAAGGCTTCTTTCGATCGGCATTACCTACCTGTTCCTGGTAAACCTTTCAGAGCCCCGCGAGCATGGTAGTCGTTGGAAAAACAAAAAGCATCGACTGACTAGCCACTGACGGTTGATTATCGAGGTTACGCATGGTCTTCTAGAGAATTCTGGGGCGAGACCCCAGTTAGTGGTTCGATCGGCAGGCACACAACTGGTATTAATCCGGAGATAATTCAATGTGCTGCTATTTCTTTGGAGACGTTCAACGTTCGGAAAACCATTCTGCTTCAGGTTTTTAATAAGTTCCATTAGCCATTAGCAGAGGTCCCTCTTGAAAAAAAAACCTTAGCTCCACAGTCGCATGGTAACACAGTTGGAGAGGATTGCCCACTGTCACACGCACCCGCTTCCAAGTTCCTGGTTCGAGTCCCGTCTAGGTCAATAAGCCCTCCATCCTTCCGGAATTGGTGAAATTGCACCATCCTCTTGTGTACGAAGGATAAAGCAGTGTATGACCATCGGTTCGCCATCACAAGTCGTGGTAAAGGTCAATTACGCAAATTACACTCACGATATCTCGTAGAAGTAGCATGCATGGCGCATCCTAAACTGGAATTGATTCAGTTCATTTTCCTTAAGTCTCAAGTGGCGGGTAATGAGGTTGTAAGCTCTCATAACGATGTGTTCTTGCGCGAAAAACTCTAGCGCCAGGTGGGAGTGGGGATCGAACCCTTGCAGAGCAATAGGTACGGGTTCTGGTTCCGCCTGGCGCTGGAATTTTGATCACAACAAAACGTCGTTATCAGACCTTAAGCTGGTGTTGTTTAGCTCCATTCTTCATACTTTATTTCGCTAGCAGTCAGCTCTACTAGCGATGGGATCGCGACCTGGCTGTGATTCCCCCGGAAATTTACAGTAACCGATCGCTGCGGTTTTCTGATATGGCATCCGTCCGTAACCTAACACGTGCTCCCCCCCCCCCCCCCCAGACACCTCTTAAGCAGGTTATTTGTTAATTTTGGACAAAGTAGACGAAGTCGATCGATAATATTCTCCGGATCGATACGGTTTGCTTTTCATGAAGCTTGGAACATAGCTAACATTAGCGTGACCTTTACGTCATGCAGTCAACCCTCACCGAAGACGGGATCGCTAACTAAGATGTCTTATATGGTATGGTATAGTAGGATTACCGTAAGGAGCACGACCAGTAGATATAAGGGCGTGGACGGCTTCCGTCAGTTACGTCATCATATCCTGGGTGCCCTTTTCCAGGAGGGTCACGATTCCTGCAAATAGACCGCGACTCCTACTAGAGGTGCTGCAGTACCCGCTTCCTTGTGCTTTATATGCAGTCGATTCTCCAAAAGATCGAGCCGCTGTCGATCTACTGCTTAACGCCTGTGGGATGGTGAAACGCCTGTGGGATGGTGACAGAGGTGCAGGTCACTCTGCTGGACGCGCATCCTTTCGGGCTGTACAGCTGACACCCTCCCTCCTAATGCAAAAGCGACCATTATTTTTGCGCTGCTCCAGAGCAGCTCGAGAGTAGTGGGCCCATTAACCCCGGCTATTGGCTGCGATTTTTGATTCTGCATGAGCTCTTTCCTGAAGGGAAAGGGAAGAGCGAGGTTGGAGTGAGTTTCTCGGCGGTAACGAGGCTCTCGCTCTAGTGATTTACGCATCTCTAGAGGAAGAAATGAGTTGGCTGCCGTTAGTGGAAGCAGAGCCTCCGTCGCTACGCCGAAGATGAAAAATCACGACCGCATTAGCCCTTTGTGCAAGCGCATGCGCTCGAATGACCCATTGGGTTGGCCCATTACTGGGAGGTTCCGTGCGAGCAGGAGTCGGTGCCACGATGCCACACATTTCGATTGTTTCAGCTGGTGTTCAACTCGTACACGAAGGGCGCATGGGGTAAGGAGGAGCGCCAGAAGAACCCGGTGAAAAAGGGCGACGGGTTCGACATCCGAATCCGCGCCCACGACAACAAGTTCACCATCGCCATCAATCGCGTGAGTCTCTTCGTGTGTTTATTTCCGGCTCTTTTGTTGGCCGGTGCACAGCCGGTCGCTCGGCTCCGTCCGCCCGATCCCATTGTTTTTGCTCATGCCCTAAGTGATTGACATTCGCAACGAGAAAGCTTTTTGTCTGTAGTAATAGCCGCGCGCTCGCCTCATTTGCTTGGTACCTTGAGAGCCGTAGCAGATTTTGACGGAGAGCTCATTTCTTTCAGAGAGAGGTGAAGTCGTTCGAGCATCGCATTCCTCTGCAGCACGTCACTCACATCAGCATCGACGGCGATGTGGTGCTGAATCACGTGCAGTGGGGTGGCAAGTACTACGTGAGTTCTGCGTTTCATGCCTATCAAATTCTGGATTCGTCAGAAAATTTGAGGCAATGGAGGGCAGGAAGTGAATTACTGCACAAAAGCAGAAGTGTTGGCTCCTCATGGGTATTGGGAGATTCTGGTATTGTAAGCGTACGTTGTATCTTGGAGGCATTTTTTAGTATAAAAGATGAAACATTGTAGGGTGCGTTAGTTAAGTCTTTTTGAGATGCGCCAAGCTTGCTACTTCTGCGGGATATTGTGGAGTTAATCTGAAAGTCTCTTTAGCCTTCACAATGAGCTCGGTGGTTTATCCTTGCCAGACGAGTCTGGTAATTCACCGACAGTGGGGGACCAAAGTGTGGTTGGCCTGGGCGGAATTTCGAACCAAGAACCTGTTATTGAGTGCATGTGACAGCTGGAACCTCCTCCGACTGCGATGCATCGCACAATTCTTGAATATAGTCCCAACTTTTCCAACAGTCTCTTTTCATGCCTCGTCAAAATGCGTCCACTTTTCGTTTCTTGTACATATGCAACCTCTGACGAAAATTTGCTAAGCCAAGGTCAAAGCTGTTAACCTGCTACGCAAATTTGAATTTTAAATTAAGATAAATTTTTATAAAAGGAGCAGTTAAACAAATTTCCACCAAGGCATTTCATGCAGTTCGGTTTGTATGTTAAAAATGTGTATCATTTTCATTTTTAACTCAACTGTTTCAAAACTTAACTGGATTTTTTAAATCAAACGGGACACAATTGAGCGCAAGCCCACTCTAGTGTTTTTCTCCTGGTTTTCCTCCTCAAACTCCGAGGAATTTATCCAAAACCTGTGATATAAAAATGATTAGCTCTGCTATATATATATACACATATACAATAAAGTGCATAAGAAATCTAAATTGCGGGTGGTCTGCAGCTGTCAGGTCTGCAAAAAAGTACGCGAAGGACCTCTCTCTTTAGACTTGCGCCAAAAAGTGGAAACTTTTCTTAGCTGAGAATTTGCCAATTTAAAAGTTGAATCTTGAAAATCATACCAAATTAACCGGGTCTAAAGAGAGACGAGAGAAATTTGCTTCTTCTGTTCTCACGGCTTATTATTGGACCTACAGCAGCATTTTTAGCCGGTTCCATACGAGTCAGGCATTGCTGAGCATGGCCTGGTGCCCGGCAAGACGTTGGTTATCTACGGAACGCCCGAGAAGAAGGCGAAGAAGTGGGTTTCTATTTCGGTTTCTGAATGACATCATCCCTGTCGTGCGGTGTGGATGATGGACGATTGAAGTGTTGTGACACTTGTCGGATAATCGCCGGCTTCCTCTGCAGCTGTGAGGCTCCATAGATCTAACGTTCAATAGCTCTTCGCTTCCAGATTTAACGTGAATCTTCTGAAGAAGAACGGTGACATCGCGCTGCACTTCAACCCTCGCTTCGACGAGAAGGTACGCTTCGACTGAAGATTGGTTCACTCGCTGGAGTGAATTTTACATTTCCATGACGTCATTTTTAGGCAAAGGGTTTCATCTGCGGCAAAATCAAGCCGGGAGTACGTTTCTCTGAACTTTTTGAGCGTGTTTCGCTGTGTTGTGTTGCGCTTGTCGGTCGTTTTTGTCAGCGCGGGAATTATTTGGAGCAACTGCCGAGTAGTCTCGCTGGCGATTATTCTTCTTTGGGATTTTTGCTCGGAAAATTAGGCGCAAATAGCTCTAAAATAACGCCAGCGGTCCGTCAACTTTCATTCCGTCTCTGTCGCTCTGTTCGTTTCGTTCAGCATTTCCTCGTTTCTCTTGCAGAACGATTTTTGCGATCCGTGTTGTACTAACGAGGTTAGCACCGCTCTGCTCTCTACTAAAACCGTGTGCTCCTTGGTTTCTCTACCCCGAGCGGATCGATCGAATCGATCGTTTCGGGTTGTGTTTGTCCTCGACCGGTGGTAGTAGCACGATGTAGTAGACGTCCACACTGAGTAGCTGTCGTCCTGTTCTGTTGTGTGTCCAGCACGGCGATTCAGACGACGTCGCGCCGTCTAGGGTGCGATGTCGTCGGTCATCGACGTCCGCAGCGAGTTAATGAAGACGTCTTTTTTCAGTGCGTGATCAGGAACTCGCTCGTCAACGGCGAATGGGGAAATGAAGAGCGCGAAGGAAAAAATCCTTTCGAGAAGGGCGTCGGCTTCGACTTGGAGATTAAGAACGAAGAGTATGCGTTCCAGGTGAGATTTCCGATGCCGTCCGAGCTTTTGATTATAAGATTTGGAGTTACGGGTGTTTCGTTTTTCTTGGGGTTTTCCTAATTTTGTTTCTGAAAATAGCTACTGAAATTCGTTTGGCACCTGAATCATGAGTAACTCCTATCCTCCAAGTTCTGTAATACAACTATACCCTAGAATAGCAGCTCTTCATTTCCAGTGTTGCCGAGGAGTAAATAAACGAAAAATTATGCAGAGCGCGCCAAGAAGCTTTATGATAAAGAACCACAACTATGGTTCTACTCGCTTGTTTGCAAAACCATTTTTGGTATGACACCAGACACTACACAAGTGAGGCTTTTATTCATCCAACCAAACATGTAACCAATTCACCGGCTGCGGAGTGGCGGCGGCTTGAATGGCCTGGAATCCTGAATTTCGAATCGATCTGGCATGCATCCAAGAAGACCAAAATCGCTCTCCACATTGGCAGTAGGGTACAAGCCGTTGAACTACATCAGCTCAGAAATTTTGCTTCGATTCGCCGCTCCCATCCAGTTTTTGAAGCAGATCACCGATCCGAAAACATGGAATGAAGAAGTCTCTCATCATTCCATGTTTTCGGTATGGTGACCTGTTTCAAACACTGGATGGGATAAGTAGTACACGGTTTGTCGCCTCGTCGATCGCTGCAAGTGAATCTAGTAACATGCACGGCGCATTCAGCAGAGAGGTTCGTCAAAGTCGACCGTTGATGTCTTTTATACCTTTGTGCTAGTAGTTGCCTCTAACAACTGCTAGCAGATAGTAAAGGATGGAGGGTAACCGTTGATAAATTCCTCTTGGAATACGCCACCGACTCTTCTTCCAGTTGATTTGCTGAAGAAGAAAGTGTGGAAGGTTTTGGGTTCATAATGTGATTGGCGAGCCAATCTGACGAACAGTCAGTCTCGCTCTTATCAGAAAATCTGTAATCCCAGTTCATCAGCTGCTGAGAGATGGAAATCTTGGCTAGTTACGTAGTGCATCTGTCTAAAAAATAAACGACAAAGGGCGTCGCTTATCAGTGAAATCCTTTTTGGGATGTGCCTACTTCTACGGGATGAGTCGGAGGTAATTTCAATGAGTATTTGGCACCTACAATGACGCCTCGTCTGTCGCGTGCCCATCTGGACCCGGATTCATCAACGAAGGAGTCGGCTACTCGCTACCGTAGATTCACCTAACCGGCTCCTCGCCAGAAACTTACCAGCCCTTGCGGTTCACGGAGGAGGCGGTGAACGATGCCGCGCATGCGTCCGACTACACGTCCAACTTGTTGCCACTGAATCAGGTATTAGCAGTAAAGTGTTACTGGTACTTCACCGGTACTTTCTACTGTAGCCGGGTAGCCGTTGCAACGGTTTTCACCAGAAGCCTTTCCCAGAGAAGTATGCTCTGCTACCAACTCAGTGACTCCGAAAAGACGTAAGGCTTGGCTGACCCGGGCAGAAAACGCGAACCAAAAACCTGGAACCTTGAATGCCCACGACAGGCGGCGCTTATTCGGACAATGCTACCACGTGTTAACTCGTCGCATATCTATGTATTACAAAATCGGTCTATGGAATGAGCAAGATTGGCGGCTTCTGCCATCCGCTCCACAAAAAGTTTCAAATTAACTTTCAAAATAATGCCACCAATTCAGATGTTTGTCAGAAGCATCCAGCTTTCAGTAGATGTCACTGTCTACATCCTAGAAGTAATTGAACTCTAGCAAAAAATTTAGCTCGCCAGTACATATTTTATAATAAATAACCTGCACACTGCCATAAATGAGACTAACAGAAATTGACCTGAAACAACGTCGCTCTATGAGAGCGAAAGAACTATTAAAGCGACGATTTCAGCACGTATACATACATATGTAGGTGATTCGTCAGGGTGGTGTTATGGTTCTAAAAGCTCTCCAAACAAGACCACAAATTCAGATGTTTGTATGAAATTGTTTAGAGATTTCTCGGAGAGAGCAACGAAATGCCGTGTACTTTCAAGACTCTGTCAAGCGTTTTTGCCTCATTCGTTTTCGTGCTTTTTCGCACATGACAAGAATTCAATATGTGGCGGCTTCACTACACGTGCTTCACGTGAAGGGCCGAGAATTTTAAAAAGAACCTTTAGTGCTGTAGCAGTACTCATAACTAGCTCTAGATTCCAGCAGAGGGACTGTGGTAAAAGGGCTCCTTTTCAATCCAACCCTAGGTACTTGCTGCTGAATCGACGCGCAAGTGGAAATGTAGAAAGCTGATGAAAGCGATGCTTCAGTCGCAGTCCGCAACCTATTCTAAAAATGATCTTGGAAAGAATGCACTGAGGATAACCTCTAAAACGAACTTCAGACAGACAGACGAACGCCGCATGCTTTCGGCACTAGTACCACGCTAATTAATGCTACATTTAGCCCCATTTTCCACGAAACGCTACCGCTAAGAACGTAGGGGCTCATTAGTTTGCACTCTGCCCGAGTACGGCTCGACGCCAGAAGCTTCAAGTTGGAAGCCTCGCAGATTGCGTTTTTTGCTCGTGTCGCATGATGACAAGCCACTGCAGAAACTGTAGGGCCTCGCACGTGCCTCTAATGACGAAGTCTCGCTTTCAGCTGTCCTCCTGGATTGCACGTTTCTTGGAAATGGAAGAACGTGCACGAACATCTATGGTTATACGGGTGTGAATTGTTCAGCGACGCTCACCGTTTGGTGCCGTTTGAAGATGGTTCCCGGAAAGGGATTCAAGGAGTAACTTTGTTGCACGAAAATACAGATATTGTGCAAGATGAGACATGGACCAAAAAACACCCAATCTGACGATATTCTCAGCAGGTCGCGAAATACAAACGCTGCTCATCTGAACACAACACCTTGGCCATGTCGAGAAGATGTGATGTTACACAACCCGTCCTTGAATTAGAGTGATCTAGCTTTGACAACCAGCAGGGATTAGCCATACCGACAAGACCATTGACTACTGCATTAGCTCCCGTATTGCCGCGAGATATAGTTGTCTCCCACGGAAACAAAATCAAGTCCATGACCAAATGTCAGAACCTAGTGCTCCTTTCGTAGCTGACCGTAGACGTTGTCCAACGCTCGTCGAGGTTCGGAAGAAGTGCCGAAGACATAATCTAACGTGTTTCGGGATTTGGAAGATGTGCTGAAGACGTCATCCAACGTTTATAGCCAGCCAGCCGAACACCTTAGATAGTTGTGTATTTTCGCTCGCGAACACGTATCTTGAAGCAAAGCCCCGTGACATTGAGGAGGGACGAAACTTATGCCTCGCTTCGTCAGTGGCGTTCAGATTGGGGAGTCGATGAATGTCTGCTTTGGACACCCGCTTTACTATTTCAACGCATTACCTTCTCGTCCGGAACTCATCATGTTGTGTTTCTGGATCATGGGTTGAACAGATGAAGCAGCATACTAGGCAAAGGCTTCCTTGGTTCTCTTACACCTGCGTTGCTCATTATTATCTTTCTATCATGAATTCTGGATCAGAACGCGCCTTACTGCCTCAGAAACATGTGTTCTACATAGCTGTGTATAGCTGGTAAGCTCCCATTGCTTGATTCCAGATACTGAGGTAGCCCGACTGAAAAGTTCTTAGAGTTGCAGTTAAAAAACAGTGCGCTTTCGCGCTCCATCTCGAGAGAAAATTCGAAGTTTTATACTTCTCAGGCTTATTTGATTCCTTTCTCTTTTAGTTTTGGCAACCTTAGCTTTTCAGAAAATCTTTGTTGTGTCATATACACCATTTTTACGCAAAACTGAACAACCTCTAGGCCAAGTGGAACTCTTGGGGTTTAGATAGATATGTTGTAAGGAACGTGGAAGTAATTTCGCTTCGATTTTTGTAAAACCTTACCTGTTCATGGTGTATGGGCAAAAATGATGGCTGTGCTTGAGTAGTCTTAACATTTTTAGAAAAAAAGTACTTAGAGAAACCACTCATTGAGGGCTTTAGAGTAGGCTTTGAAACAGTGCGAATTTCATGACGATCCAAGTGTGTAGAGGTTTCTCCTTAAGACAGCCGTTAAATTCGAAGTGTTTTTACTACAAATATTACGGGAAAATATTATCTCTACTTCTATAAAATACACCATAGTTCGTTTCTGCTTCAAAAGGCGTCCATATTGATGCGGAGAACCACCCCATTTGAAGTGAGGTGTAGCGTAGTGCACTCAGTATAGTACAATCTTTCTTGATGCTTGCTGTATAATGTTTCGTTCTTGACACACATATTGTGAACCCGAAATTGGTACCGGAATGGAAGTAAGTGCTTATGAGTAGGCGGAGGGACTTCTTCTTGGACATCGCGATAGTTTAATTCTGGTGCGTCCCGTCTGAAGGGTTTGGTACCTGTCTGACGGCGTTAGCGAGAGTACACGGCGAAAAGTTGTCACATTATTCAAACGACTGGATGCGTTTAATGTGGAGCCGAAGCGCCTCTCATACGTTTTCCGCTTGACCACGCATCCCCTTTGAACGCCATGCTTTATTGTGGTGGGGCGGCTGCTATGAAGGGAAGTTTTCTTTTCAAAACAAGCGATAAGGTAAATTCCTGAACGAGAATTTGGGACTCTTTCTTTTTAGCATGAGTCTTTCCCAATTACTATTTAGTTTTATAAATGCCGAAGTGGTTGAAAGAGATAGGCGATCGTTACTCATGCTAAGAAGAATTTCAAATCCATTCGATAGGTGGGAGTACAACTGATGGTGAGGCTGGATGAAGAAGACTTTTGTATGTCCAAATGCCTTTCAGAAGAGGACCCCTTCGGGGTGCCGAAATGTTTGGATGGGTTCGGAGGGCGTGGGTGTAACAGGATTAGCCTATGAAGATTGCTTTGGTGAGTAGTTGTTGAGTGAAATGGACGCCGGAACAGACAAATGCAAATGGCGGAAAGTAGATGATAAACATTGAATGTAGTCAGTTGCCGTAGGCATGCGCCACGCATTCTACTTCACCTGTCGACCTCGGGGAGACGGCAGGCTTACTTGATCTGGGCAAGAGCATTGAATCAATTTGAGGTCACGCAAGAGCTCAATCTGTAACTTGTTAATCAACATAATCACCAGCGAATGAGATATCGTGCTATTCATTAATATAAGTATAAAGGACGCGTTACTTAATCCCTTTTGAATATGCCACGGGATGTTGTCGAGGCGACCGGAATGCGTATTTGGCCTATACAGTGATTTAACAAGTCAGTGTTTTCTACTTCTCAGGCAGCCCTGGTACCAAATCAGCGATCCGAAGGGATGGAAGCTTGTGTGGACTGGGGAAATCTGAGCCAGAAACCTGGCAAAGGGTGCACGTGACAGCAGGCATCTCCTCCGCTTGCGCTCCACGCGCTTTTCACCAATATAATTCTTTCTAAAGTGAAATGACAGCTTCGAGGCTTCATATTGTGTTGTAGACCGACATTTCTCACGCTTCTAATGAAGTCGCTGGAAGAGCCGGCTCCGCGTGCATTGCGAATTGATTCATAGTTCGGGTCTCGTGCAGGGCATCAAGGCCTTCAAGCTGAAGAGAATTCTTGCCTTCGGAGAGTCCTTCGGATCCACTTGCAAAATGGGCGCGCGTAACGTTGAAGGAAAACGTCGACTTTCGCATGTACTGCTAATCATCGTGTAACATTCAGCTTCAACTGAGCCCCAGATCCCCTTAGGATTAGTGACCGGTAGGTATATCGCGCAGGACAGCACTGCCTTTCACATAGGCTTCACTTCACTTTCACTTCGTAACCCAAATCACACTCAAGCTTTTTAAGAATTTGAATGCGTAGCGCATCCTAAACAGGGATTAATTATTGCCGACCTTTATCCCTTTATCCTCCAAAAATCTAGTAGTAGAACAACGCGTTTGAAAAAAAACTTTTGTTGACCATGAATTCCTCACAGTTTTGCAATTTGTGCACCATTTTAATTTAATGATCCCAGGGTCCAAATTCGTCAGCGGATGAGTTGGTAACTCGTTACCACAGACTTACCTAGCCGGCTCCTTGCCAGAAACTTACCAGCCCCTGTGATTCATGAAGAACGTGGTGAAGGATGCCGCGCATGCGTTTGTCTACACTTGGCAGCGCGCCCAACTCCTTGCCACTGGGGCAAACATTGACAGTAGAGTGTTACGGGTACTTCACTGCGTAACCGTTACAACGGTTTTCATCTGAAGTTTATCACGCCGCGCGTTGACGAATCGTGGTACGTGACTCGTCAACGCGCGGCGTGGTAGGCTTCAGATCAGATTCAGAGTGACGGTTCCGCGGTAGATTCCATAGTTACGGGCCGGTAAATCGTTGATGAATCCGGAAAAGGCTAAAGAATTATAAGGAACGAACACTTTCGCAGCGATGGATGGAAGGACTCATATTGTAACTGCAGTTTTCAGCAGGTTGCTGGCAATGATTTCTTAACGTGCTTGTCTCAGCCATTCCAAGCATAAGCGGGCCGGGAAGTTTCGAATACAGCTGCCTTTTTCAGATCTTCGTGAACGGCGAGCGATTCGCCTCGTACGCGCATCGCATCGACCCGCACGAAGTCGGTGGTCTCCAGATCCAAGGAGACGTCGAGCTGAGCGGCATCCAGATCGTCGGCAACTGAGCGTTGAAGCAGTCCGGCTAACACTTCGTCAACCGTGTCCTGTCTCTACGCTGTTCACTAACGTATGTGTCGTCGATGATCCGTAGACCCATGTGTCTCCTTCGGCTTGCATCCTCGTTGTGTATTGTACATTTTGTGCTGCGTATGTACTGTGGCCACCCTACCCCCTTTCAGCTTACGATCGACAGTTCAGCTAGGCATATCTCCCGTCTCGGAAGCAGCTACCCGAATACTTCTCCGTTTTTTCTTAGTCTACCCACTGCCATTCACCGGATATGCGAGAGCAAAGCAACGAACTACTCCACCCTTTCCTGTCACTCCACCGACACCGTTATCAGTACGTCTAGTCCCGACAGTAGTTATCTCTAGCAGCTCGTCGCTTTTGATGCTTCACATTCTCTCCACGTATATCAAGCTCGTTCATTTACTCGAACGTCCTCATCTTCGTCGACGTATATGATTGTATTCAGACTACATATATTCTTCCCTGTGCCTATTACTCTCACCAATCCGTTTATCTACTGTCAACTCATATAAAGCTTCACCGTTATAATGACTTCATTGCAAAAGAGGGAAAACGGCTTAAAGCCATGACAAAAACAAAGGGCAGAGGTTGGCGTAGGACACTCCTTGTATGAGATACGCTATGCTTTCTGTTTCCGCAGGATACCATGAAACAACTATTAGTTTGGACGAAGAGATCTAGCGGTTTTTCTGCAACCGCCTTTCGTTCGTCAACTATTGAATCAATATTCAACCTACTTCGAATTCTTATACTTCGAATTCGTCTAATACAGAATTCTTGCACTATGTGACGGATAATTTGTGTTTCTTAAAAGACTTATTGAAGTATGTCGAAACAGCAAGTCCGAACGATTTTCTTGTAATTTATTTATTTGTTTATTCATTATTTGTGCAATGTTGTGCGCACAAAAATTAGTACATTAACGAGGACACAGCACTCTAGAAAACACGTGATGAAAAAGATTAACAAGTCGGAAACTAGCCACCATTGTTACTTTTCATGTGAGCGCAACTCTTAAACGAACAGTAGAAATCACGTAGAAGTATAAAAGTGATGAAAAATAGGGGTAAGGGAACGGTATAAGGATGATGGGTAACTGATGAAGAAGAACATTGGCTCGCCAACACTGCAAGTAGTAGGAGATATCGGTTCCGGATACCAACTTAGTAGCTCCGCCAACTCCATCAAAACCCATCGAAGACGACTGCATGGGGAAACATAGGACGATAGCACAGGCTAATCAGAAACAAAGTGGAGAAGTTCTAAACATCGATGAAAATTAGTAACACTAGGAACGAAGGAGTGCAAAGCGGAAAAGACCAGAAAAAAAATAACAGCAAAAAAGACTCGAACGATGTTCTTCTAAAACAGGAGTTATCCTTAGTTTTTGAAAAAAGGAAAAGGAAAAATAGCAGAATCTTTTGCTTAGACGATATGTGGTATATGCAGTGTTGAAAGCGAATCTATTCTCTTCAATTCTTTTCTGAAAACACTCGCGTTTGGTGCTTCTAGTAGTCTAGGTGGCACATTTGTAACCAACGAGCTCCTCAAAAGAACAGTGAACTAAAAACCTTCTCTCGGTATTTCTTCTTTACCTTAGATAGCGAAAGTAGTAACTATTACGCCGACCTTTTGTTGGCAAGGAGGTCCAATACTTACTAGCTTTAAGTCTAGAATCGCCCATGAGGGTTTTGAAACAAAACACTAGATCATTTACAACGCGTCTGTACAGTGGACTATTCAGGCCGAATAATTTTAGTCGTTCTTCATACCTAGGACACGTTGTAATGGGATTGGTACCGTTGACACAACGAAAGTTTACACAACGAACCCAATTCGAAGATGGGCCACATCGAAGTCTGTTCTTCTCAGCTTCACCGAAATCAAAACTACCCGTTTTTGGGTCTAGTAGTCACACGTGATGAAAAGTGCGTTCTGCACGATCACCGAAGACGATCAGGACAGTGGGTTGAAGTTGGCGAACCCTTCCCCCCCCCCCCAGGCCCTTGCCAACGCCGAAATCCCATCAGAAAAAAGGCGATGGCAACAGTGTGGTGGTCGACGGCTGTCCTGATTCACTGCAACTTTCTGAAACCGGGCCCAACAATCACAGCAGAGTGCCACTGTGACGAGATCGACGAGATGTGCCGAAAATTGCGTGAGCTGCAGCCGGTACTGGTCGACGGAAGAGGTGCCAGTCTTCTGCACGACAACGCCCGCCCCCACGTATTGCAAATGGCCATGGGAAAATTGATCGAACTAGGAGTTGAAGTAAAAAATTGATCGAGCTTTTCTTACCGGCCCCAACCGACTACCATCTTTTTAAACATTTTCAGAACTTCCTCGCTGGTAGAACCCTCGTAAATCAGCAACGGGCAAAAACGGCCTTTCTAGAACTTGTCGCATCTCAATCACCCAGTTTTTTCTCTGTTACATTAAGATGTAACATAAGTTCTGTCCACTTTCTACGATAAAACGTGGCTCAGCTTCTCCTGTGACACGTGGCCAGTTGAACTGTGAGAATGTTCTGGAGTGTGCTTCGTTCACTACGTAAGACTGACCAGGGAATGCCGTCAGCTTCCCATGGAACTTCGGATTGAGATCACGTGAAAGAGCTCGAGACGCTGATCACAGATATGTAGACCAAATTTGCTAAATGGATCTTCTAAGCGAGTTATGGCCGGCGGAAGCCGCGATGTCTTCCATGTGTTAGGCGCGCCCAACGCTATTTGAGCGCGCCTAACACATGGAAGACATCGCGGCTTCTGCCGGTCATAACTCGCTTAGAAGATCCATTTAGCAAATTTGGTCTATATATTTGTGATCAGCGTCTCGAGCTATTTCACGTGATAAGGGTCACAATCCGAAGTTCCATGAGAAGCTGACGGCATTCCCTGGTGAGATTTGCCCAAGGCAACATTTTTAGCTGATTATGGCTTGTGACCGCAACCACCTTCGACACTGCTTGTGGTATGAGCTCGACGGAGGTCACTCAGCAGCAGAGGACCGCCAAGGTATATGCAACAGATACGGCGAGGGGATGGTCTCTACAAAAACCTGCAAGAGATTCTTCTCCCGCTTTAAGTAAGGCGATCGCAGTTCGGAAGATGACAGGAGGCCGGGACGCCCAGCGGAGGTTAGTGATGAGAGACTTTTTCGAAGCCGATCCTACAACAAGTATCAGGGATGTGGCTAAAAGGTTGGGCTGCGGCCATGTGACGGTGGATTGCCATCCCCGAGAGCTCGGGAAAGTTGCAAGGTACGGCAGATGCCTCAGAAACAAACGGATGACCAGAGATACCGGCGAGTAGATCTCCAGAAATCGCCACTTGGAGTGGCTCAGAAACACAATCACGGGCAATGAAAAGGCGGTGTTCTTGGTTAATCAAAATAGACGTAAGAAATGGATGAAAGCAGGAAATTACCCGGAAACGGACGTTGAAAGGAAACTTCATGTGAAAAAAGTGATGTTGTCGGTTCGGTGGTCGTTTTCTGAAGTTGTATACTGGAAGATTCTGCAAGATGGTTTCACAGTGACCGCCTACATCTATACTCCCCAGCTGGGACGTGTCAGGGCTGCACTGAATCGGAGACCCAAACAACCAAAGAAGATTTTCTTTCTTCTCGCAACGCCCGTCCGCATATTGCTTTCCAGACGCGCGGGAAATTGATGGATCTCGGATGGGAAGCCCTACTCCAACCCCTTATTCACCTGATCTAACACCATCCAACTTCCACTGCAGCGCTGCAGCGCATCAGGAGGCGTACTCGCTGTTCTACGGGCTGAAAAATTTTGTTTTGCGTCTCAAACATTTCGTATGGCAGCCGTTAGACTCTCGGTGAAGCCTGGGGGAGGGTTGGAGGTGGGTGCGCAGGAGGGATGAGAGGAAGATCGCATGCCCCCGGCATATTTTGTGAATCACGACCGTCCTCCGACTTCCACCTTTTCAGCTCTCTGCAGCAGTATTTGGATGGGAAAATATACTATGACAGAAGTGACATGGAACGGGACCTGAATGCGTTCTACAGGCATTGAACAGTTGCCAATATGATGGCGGACACTGAGCAGTAGTAGTGGTGATTGACTGACTGTAGATTGTTTCTTAAAAATAAATTCGAAAAGTCCACAGCGGGAAGAACTTATGTTACACATTAACAATTAATCAACTAGCATCGTTTCGGAAAAAGCGTGCTGTTTTGAAAGGCGCGTATGTCGACTGATTTCGGTGAGTATGAAGAAGGTTGTGACCGCGGACGAGTCAAAACCGCCGGTATTTTCCGACCAACATAATATGATGCGTAATTAGCATAGGTAGCCATGATAGTGCACTCGTAGGTGCTGAGTTTTGTAGTCTGCACCCCGAATTGATGTTCTTAGTGCGCGTTTTCCGCACGGCCAGCCCCAAACCTTACATCCCTCCGAGGTCTGGGAATGGGTAAATGACTTGCTTTGGAGGGATAAAGCAGCCAATCGTTCATCAGCTGGCCAAAGCAGTTCACTGTATAGGTTAGTCATAAATTCAAACGATCTCCACGATATGCTGTGGAAGTAGAATTCGTAGCGCATCCCATAAGCGGTTAATTAACACCGCCCTTTATTCCTTATACTTAATTAGTGGAATGAGGGCAAAGGACGGCATTGATCAATTCCTTTGCAGGACGCGCCATGCATTTCACTTGTACGTTGCGTCGTGGAAGTTAGCTTAATGGGCGTTTGGCCTATACAACGGCTAGCGAAGGGCCGCCGATGAACAAGTCAGTGTTTTATTCACTCCGGGTAAGTCTTGCACCAATTCGTGAGCCCCGGAAAGATGGAAGGCTTGTTTCGCCTGGTCGGAACTCAAGAAAATTTCGATTCAGCGTGCACGCTTCTACGCAGAACATGATGAACATTCGAATTTGAATGCTACCTTCGTCAACATCGTACAGCAACTTAAAGGTGAAAATACAGGCGAAATCTCTGATAGCCCGGCTTATCAAACGACATGGCGAAACATTTCGCCGTGATATCAGAGGTTTCAGTTGTATTTTCTCAGTTATATCGTTGTACCTTTAGCCCTTCATGTGCCACCTCATCGCGGTGAAGGGGTGAACATCACTTTGTGATGGCTAACGGCACAAACGGTCACGCAGTACGCGACGCTTTGTCGTCTATGGGCGGCTCTCCTGTATCCCTGGCCAGGAACATGTGAGTGACCAGACCTCCGGTATGGCTCAAACAACTAAACCCGTGCCCCAGTTCTACGCGCGCCGGAGATGGACTTCTACGACGTCGGTTGCATCCACCTCCGGCGAGGGGCCATCTAATCTCGGAGTTAAACTATCAGGACGTCATTGGAATCGGACTACCGGAAATTCCCTCCCACCACGACACGGAAACTGCCTATTCGTCTGCACTCATACATAACTGTCGTTCGATCGCATCTGAGCAGGATCTTCGGACACTGCTTCACAGAAGCCGCAACATCAAATACGACGTTATCGCCCTGCAGGAAACGAAAGGCAGAACGGAAACCATAAGAAGGACCGACCACAACGAGCTTCTCATTATCGGAGCAAAGGTGGACAGAAAGACTATTGGCGGAGTTGGATTTCTCGTCAATTCGACAGTGCACGAGGACTCTTACAAGATCATCAGTCCGCGAGTAGCTGTTCTTCGTCTGGAAACCAAAGATCAAGGAACCATCTCCATCATAAATGGATATGCTCCAACATCTGCGGCCACAGACGAAGAAAAGGAGGAATTCTACAAGCTATTCGAAAGGACTGATAACGACGAGAAGAGCTACTACAAAGTTGTTGTTGGTGACTTTAACGCTATCGTCGGTACGAATGATCACGACGAATGGAGGCTAGGACCACATGGAACTTCCTCAAGGAACGAAAACGGAGAGCGCCTGATAGACTTCCTATCCGCGTGTCTTTACCATGGAAATTCTATGTTTAAGAAGCCTTCAAACCGACGATGGACCTGGGAAAGCCCAAATGGAGAAACACGTTCGGAGATCGACCATGTTCTTACAAACAGACGCTGGAGTCTGTTTGACGTCTCCGTGCTGCCTTCATTTGACACCGGCTCGGATCACCGTCTTGTCCGTGCGAAGCTGACTCTCAAAAAGAGGATGTTCAAGCGTAACACTCATAAACCGGCACCGGTGAAGATCCCACATTCAAGTCTGAGGAGTTGGAATATGCAATAAAGTCGTATGATTGGAATCTTCTTGAAGATCCATCGGAAGACTACGACCTTCTCTCCAAAGGACTGTTGAAATGTGCTAGCAGCTCTTGCGGAGCCACATCACCGCCTGCTTCAAGACTCAACGCACATGCGATTAAGCTCTTAGAGCAAAGAAGAGCTGTTAAACTGGATCCTAACGGTTCCCATCTGGAAAAAGTCACCATCTCGAAGGCCTGTCGAATTGCAGTGAAGGAGTCATTCAAGCCTACAGAAGATTGAAGCTGTTAGAAGCCCCTGGGAATGGTTCAAGCATAAAGCGCTGCAAACGAGATCTCTGCGATCAGAAGGCAACAATGTCAGCCCTTGTGGATAAGGATGGAACAACGCAAACGTCTCGAAGAGCGATGGTGGCCATCGTTCAAGAATTCTACACAGATCTGTTCCGTTCTTCCATCACTGTCCCGAAATGCTTGATGCCACCAGCTGAGGAAGTAGCTCCCATTCTGGAATCAGAAGTTGCTCATGCCATCAGAAGGATAAAGCCGGGCACTGCGCCCGGACCGGACGGCATTTCTGCTGATCTCCTTCGTGCGGGTGGCAGTGCCCTCTGCTCACTTCTTGCCAAGCACTTCAACCACTACCTTCGACTTGGTAGGATTCCGGATTCATAGAAGGAGTTGAAAACAGTTTTAATCTTCAAGAAAGGTCAGCAGGAGGATATCAACAACTATCGACCCATCAGTCTTCTCTCGGTTGTGTACAAGATCTTCACCAAGATACTGCTTAACCGCATGGAGCGCTGCTTGGATGAATATCAGCCAGTGGAGCAAGCAGGGTTTCGCAAGGATTTCTCCTGCATGGACCATATTCAGACTGTCTCACAGCTCATCGAGAGGAGCCGCGAATACCACCTCCCACTTGTCCTTGTCTTCGTGGATTACAGGAAAGCGTTCGACTCTGTGGACATCAACGCCGTTTTGAACGCACTTGTGCACGCTGGTATACCATCGTCCTACATCCGACTTTTCGACGAATGCTTCTCGAACACATCGACTACCATCCAGCTGTTCGATCGAAAGCTTAAAATTCCTATCGGGAAAGGAGTACGGCAGAGAGACACGATTTCTCCTAAGCTATTCACAGCGGCACTCCAGGATGCCATGAAAGACTTGAACTGGGACGATAAAAGCTACCTTGTCGACGGTAAACGGATCAGCAACCTTCGCTTCGCCGACGATATTGTTCTCATCTCTACCAGCACGGCAGAAGTCGAGGAAATGCTGAACGAGCTCAATGGGGCAGGTATGAAGATTGGATTGGATATGAATATGTCCAAAACGCAGTTTATGGTCAACCAGTGGTGTGACACGGGACTCGTAAGGTTAAATGGGGTCGCTCTACAACAGGTCGACTCCTACGTCTATCTGGGAAGAGAGCTGAACATGGATAACGACCTCGCTCCTGAAATCGCCCGCAGGAGACGCGCAGCATGGGCAGCCTTCAGTTCGATTCGCGAAGTCACCGATCAGGTCAAGGATCCCGGCCTCAGGGCCTCGATATTCAACGCCTCTCTACTGCCTGCGATGTGTTACGCGACGGAAACCTGGCCCGACAACAAGACAATCGCCAGAGCGATGCAAACTACGCATCGTGCACTGGAGAGATGTCTTCTAAGGACAAGCCTTCGTCAGCAATGGCAAGAAGGCCTACGAAGCTCGGAGCTACGGGAGAAGTCGCAATTAGCAGACCCGCTGCAGTACATGAAGAAGTCCAAATATCGCTGGGCCGGACACCTGCTTCGACGAAAGGACGATAGATGGAGTCTCTGTGTCACAGAATGGCTCACGAGAGACCATAAGAGACCACTGGGACGACCGCCAACGCGATGGGCAGACTCATTCTCAAGATCTTTCAGAGAGCGGAGTCTGCCTCACTGGATGCAAACAGCCAGAGATCGAGCGGTCTGGAAGAGTTGTGGTCCCCGCTGAGAAGACCTCCAGCCGACAAAAGGACCATCAAAGTATCAAAGTAAGTAAGTATATTGCTGTAAATCGTTGATGAATCCGGTACTGACAATCCGGCATTGCCGCCATTGATGTTTTTATTAACAATCTTTATAGAGGATCCGTGATCTCTATTTCTTTTAGGATGATGATTCATAGTTGAGCAATGTAGTATTATCTAGCAGCTGATCAGCGCCGTTGTTGTTATTGTAAAGTTTCAACATAGCTATGCACCGCCCCTTCTTTACAGTATAAATACCGATCAGTAGAGCAGCCTGTCAGTCATTTTTGCTTACTTATTTTATATTGTAGATTTAGATATACAGTAAAGGTTTAATTACCCAAGTTTGAGGTGGTCGCACGTCTACAAAGACCCGCGTGGCGCAGTCAAAGGGCAGTCTATCGCCAACCGTCAAATGGTGCATCGTTCGATCGAGACGAACCAAGGACAAGGAATCGAAAGAAGTGAGGACTTCTGAATCTTCGCTTTGCATGCAGCTGTCCCTTCGACGATCACCAGCTTGCTTATCTTCTGCAGCTTGCACGAGCACTTTGTATAGCTTCAGCACAGGACTTCTTCGTTTTCACAATGACTACTACGCTGTCAACCCGCCAAGGACTTCTAACCAAGGCTTGCAATCGACTCTCCACGCTGCTTCGAAACCAGGTGTCGCTACAGCACACCACGATCCGCCATCCGATGGAGGACAACGGCAGAGAACTACGTCGTCAACTCCGCTTGGCCAAGATCACGACCGAGGTTGAACTTCGAAACGTCGAAGACGCACTTGACCGATACATCAGGGCGGCAGACGACCTCGATCCAGAGACTCCTTCTTCATCGGAGATCCACCAGAAAGTGACATCGAACGCAGAGACGGCTCAAGAACTCATTAGCAACGCCCAAGAAGCTCTGATAGCGTTTGCCAAACTGACTGAAGAACTTCGTGAGACGGACGAATCGTCGGCTACACCACTCAACCTCGCTCCCGTACCGGTACCCAAGTTCAGCGGCAGAATATGGGACTGGGAAAGTTTCTGGAACGCCTTCAACCATTCAGTGCACTCGCGAAACATCGGCAATTTGTACAAAATGACGTATCTACTCGATGCCCTTCAGGGCGAAGCAAAAGAAGCTGTGAGGCAGTACGAGGTATCAAACGAAACGTATCCACTGGTCATCAAACATCTGCAAGAAAAATATGGAGACAACAGGGCATTGATCAGCGAATTGCTGAAGAAACTGCAAGATTGTACATCAAAAAGTGAACGTTTCTTAGACCAAGCACGCCTCTGCGAAGAACTCACCTCGATCGTGGCCCAACTAAGATTGAAGGGCGAACACGTGGATAACACCTTCCTTCCGAAGCAGATTATGGGAAAGTTCGCCGCCAGCGTTCAAAGAGCTGTTCTACGCCAAAAGCAGCAAGCTTCAGTTGACAGTTGGACTACAGACGCTTTGTTTAACACGATAAAAAACCACATTCAGTCTGAACTAGACATCATCCGTTAAGTTGAGGCTAAAGCAAGTGACAGAAGGCCCATACGAAAGGAGGAAATGAGTGCAGGAAACGAGAAGCGAAACGTGAAGAAGAAACCCTTCGCGTGCTTTTATTGTGAGAAGCCTGGACACTCTCCGAAAGATTGCGAGGATGTTAAAACACGAGAAAAACGTCTGGAGATATTGAAGAAACACAACCTCTGCTACAACTGCGGAAGCCAAGAACACGCAACATCAGGATGCAAGAAAGGATCGTGCAGAATTTGCAAACAGTTCGGACACCATACGTCCATCTGCAAAAAACTGGACACATCAAGTATGACAGCCGAAACACCTCAAAAGCGGAACAAGTCAGTGACACACAGTGAACTCCGAAGAACAACGCCAGCCAAAATGCACGTCGTTTCGTCCACTGAGAGCAACACTGACCAACCACACTCCGACACCGTTCTCCACATGCAGGACAGGACCGATCTCTCCGACGTCCTCATTCTAGTCGGTCAAGCACATGTTCTCAATCCCAGAACTAAGGCACTAGATGAAGTACACGTCCTGCTAGACACGGGAGGGGATCGCACTTTCGTTAGCAATACGCTCGCGGGAAGGCTTCAACTACAAGAAGTGGATTCCAGGCCTCTGACGATCACCACTTTCGGAACAACTACGCCAGTCACGAAAACTTGTGGAATGGTCAACATCCGGATATGGGATCAGCATGGCAATCCGCATTCCTACTCTGCAGCAAAAATGGATGTTCTTACCGAACCCATGCAGCGCAGTCGTCTCAGCATGGACGACAAGAAGTTCCTGGTCGAGAAGGACATCCAGCTGTCCATCAACCCGAGCACAGTGAACGTTCACCCGCAAATCCTGCTCGGTTGCGCGGACGTGTTCACCTTATTGGACGGTACCAGCGGGACATACTTGACACTACCCTCCGAAATACGAATAATGCCGTCAAAACTAGGTCACCTCGTAGTAGGACGAACAGAATCTAACAATTCGGAAAGAAAGGGATCTGTGAACGTGACAAGAAGCCTTCCACCCCACACAGTCGAGATAGAAGCAACGGTCAAATCTGTGGAAGAAAACGACGAAAAGGAAGATTCCCTGATCGCAACGGAATCTTGGGAGGACTTCTGCGCCTTCGAATCCTCTGGTGTCCATGAATTTTCCGGGCCAGCCACAGAAGAGCGCAAACGTACATGTGCAGCTGTCTGGAAACAATTCGTGGATACAATTCAGCGTAAATCGGACGGATACCACGTCAGCTTACCATGGAAAGACAATGCTGGCCCACTGCCGGACAACAAGGCAATGGCGTTCCGCAGGCTAGAAAGTACACTGGCAAAACTCCGGCGTGAGCCTTCGATTCTAGAGGAGTATCACAATACATTTCTGACACAACTTGAGCTCGGCGTAATCGAAGAAGTGAAGGAAAACAAGCCTCCCGATGGAACACGAATCCATTATCTTGCACATCAAGCCATCATCACACCACATAAAGAAACAACGAAATTACGTGTGGTGTTTGACGCATCAGCGCATCAAAAGGAGCGGAAATCACTGAACGACGTCCTACATAAGGGACCCGTCATATTGCCACCAATCTTCGACATGCTATTACGCTTCAGAATTGGAAACGTTGCACTCATAAGCGATGTGGAGAAAGCGTTTCTCCAAGTACGTTTACAACTTCACGATCGGGATGCAACAAGGTTATTGTGGCTGCGAGACATAAATGAAACGGTGACACCGGAAAATATCGTGACATACAGATTCACCCGTGTCGCTTTCGGGCTTAACTGCTCTCCATTTCTTCTCGCGGGCACGCTTCATCACCACTTGAAGTACTACGTGGACGACAAGAACTTCGCGCAGGAGCTACAGGAAAACACGTATGTGGACAACGTCATACTTGCCGCATCGTCTAGCGCCGATGCTCTCAAGATGTATCAATATGCAAAAGGCATCTTTAATGACGCCAACATGAATCTAAGAGAGTTTCGGTCAAACCACAAGGACGTAAAAGATTGTGGATTTGAGCAAGAACGCGGAACAAAAAGTCCTAGGACTACCGTGGAACACAGAGGACGACTCGTTGACGATCGCTTGCCGCTATCCACCAAAGCAGAAATGTACAAAACGGACCGTCTCCGAACAAGTGGCGTCCGTGTATGACCCACATGGATGGTTGACACCGCTGACACTGGCAGGAAAAATATTCTTCCAGCAGTTATGGAAACACAATTATGAATGGGACTCTCACCTGTCGACGGAACACCAACTCCAGTGGGACACAATCACGAAAAATTGCAATGGTTACCGACGGCAACTGAAACGCCGTTTGGCTGACCTTGGAGAAACAGCTACTCTTATCGCGTTTTCCGATGCGAGTATCCAATGTATGGCAGCATGCGTGTACCTCGTCCAGGGATCTTCATCCAATTTACTTGTGGGAAAATGCAAGCTGCCTTCTATTCGGGATAAACCAACAATTCCAAAGTTGGAACTCAACGCTCTGACTCTTGCGACACGATTAGCCTACTCCACCTACTCCGCACTGTACCGCCGTATGGCTATTGCAGAAGTCATCATACTGTCAGATTCAGAGGTAGCTTTGAGCTGGACAGCAGCGTTTCCGCTTCCGAAGTCAGCAGGAATACTAGTGCACAACCGGGTGAAAGAAATAAGGAAAATTGTAGAAGGCATTTCAGCAAAGGTGCAATTCGGATACGTCAGAACGAATGCTAACCCGGCGGACTGTGCGACAAAGGGACTGAAAAAAGAAGAACTACAAGATCACCATTGGTGGAGTGGGCCAGACTTCATCGTAAAACCAACGAGTTCTTGGCCAACGGAAGCAAGACTGTTCTGTCTCCCTAACGAAGAAAACGAGAAAACAACATGCTTCGCAGCTCAAAGTACCACCAGTTGTGAACCAGAAGAACTACTAGACTGGAAAAGGCACAACGAACTCGACAGCTGTATAACTACAACAGCATACGTCCTACGATTTATTAGGCGGTTGATCAAAAATGTAAACGTTAAACTACGCCAACGTATGGAACAGCAGGTCCCAGAATTGCGAGAGATAACAGAAAAACCATACATCACGGCAACAGAACGAAACGCGGCACTCATTGTCATCCTGCGAAATCATCAAGCAGTTTACATCTCGCCCCAACGATGTGCGACGTTAAAGCAACTAAAGCTGCAAAAGGACCGTCACGGAATTATACGCTGTCGGGGAAGAATGGACAAGTCAGACATGGAAGATGATGCAAAAAGGCCGATTCTTGTCGAACCGAAAACACCTCTAGCAGAAGCCATAGCCAGAGCAAGCCATTCAACGTTTCATTGCGGGACGGCCCACACTATGGCCAACGTGAGACGCAAGTACTGGATTCCCAAATTGCGGCAGCTTGTAAAACGTATGATACAGCGGTGCATTCCATGCCAGAAGCTGAATAACCTGCCGTATAAATATCCGACAATGGACGATTTACCAGAATGTCGTGTACGCAGATCACGACCATTTGAACATGTCGGGATTGACTATTTCGGACCAATTTCGATTAAGGAAAATGAGGCAGAGAAACATGCATACGGCGTAATCTTCACGTGCGCTACGACCAGACTCCTTCATTTAGAGCTCGTAACAGACATGTCTACCTCTACCTTGCTCTTGACCCTTCGGAAATTCTTCGCACGTAGAGGAGTCCCAAAAACCATCATTTCGGATAACGGACCCTATTTTTTGCTCGCAGAAAAGATTCTACGGGACGCCGTAATGCCTGTCGTCAACGATACCTTCCTCGCGAAAACAATGGCAACGCAGGGAATCACGTGGAAAACCATAACACCATATGCCCCGTGGCAGGGGGCATTTTATGAACGACTGATCAAATCCATAAAACATTCGCTCTACAAGGTAATCCGAGGAAATACAATTGAGAAGGACGTCCTGGAAACACTGCTAGTGGAAATTGAAGGAACGCTTAACTGTCGTCCACTCACATACCAAGAAGAAAAATGGGAAAACACACCGATCCTCCGCCCAATTGACTTTATCCAACGAGATATGTTAGTCACCTATCCCTTCGAAAACTCTGGAGAACAAGATGACCCCACTTACCTGCCACAAGAAGAAGCAGTTCAACTGCGAACGAGACGCCAAGCTGAGCAGGCACTAAAATCCTTACTATATATAAAGCAGCAAGCGTGTGTGTGTGCGTGTGTGCGTGTGTGCGTGTGTGCGTGTGTGCGTGTGTCTGTCCGTCACACTTGAGTTGGGGCGCGGCAGCTGAACACGTCGGCAACCGTGCATGGCGAGCCGCAGACGTGCCGAACACGTCGGCGGCGCGAAACTTCAGCCCTGGGGTAATCGAAGTCGCTGAACACGAATCTGAAGTCGGATCAATCGATATCGATCGATATTATCGAATTTTTGTGGATGTCGTTCAAGTGGCACGAAACTTCGGCCCTGGGGGTAATCGAGGTCGCTGAACACGAATCTGAAGTCGACCAATCGATATCGATCGATATTATCGATTTTTTGAGGATGGCGTTCAAGCGGCACGAAACTTCGGCCCTGGGGGTAATCGAATCTGAAGTCGACCAATCGATATCGATCGATATTATCGATTTTTTGAGGATGGCGTTCAAGCGGCGCGAAACTTCGGCCCTGGGGGTAACCGAGGTCGCTGAACACGAATCTGAAGTCGACCAATCGATATCGATCGATATTATCGATTTTTTGAGGATAACGTTCAAGCGGCACGAAACTTCGGCCCTGGGGGTAACCGAGGTCGCTGAACACGAATCTGAAGTCGGATCAATCGATATCGATCGATATTATCGATTTTTTGAGGATGGCGTTCAAGCGGCACGAAACTTCGGCCCTGGGGGTAACCGAGGTCGCTGAACACGAATCTGAAGTCGACCAATCGATATCGATCGATATTATCGATTTTTTGAGGATGGCGTTCAAGCGGCACGAAACTTCGGCCCTGGGGGTAACCGAGGTCGCTGAACACGAATCTGAAGTCGACCAATCGATATCGATCGATATTATCGATTTTTTGAGGATGACGTTCAAGCGGCACGAAACTTCGGCCCTGGGGGTAATCGAGGTCGCTGAACACGAATCTGAAGTCGGATCAATCGATATCGATCGATATTATCGATTTTTTGAAGATGGCGTTCAAGCGGCACGAAACTTCGGCCCTGGGGGTAATCGAGGTCGCTGAACACGAATCTGAAGTCGACCAATCGATATCGATCGATATTATCGATTTTTTGAGGATGACGTTCAAGCGGCACGAAACTTCGGCCCTGGGGGTAATCGAGGTCGCTGAACACGAATCTGAAGTCGACCAATCGATATCGATCGATATTATCGATTTTTTGAGGATCACGTTGAGGAAGATCAGCCGATCCATCTCGATTAACATAATGGTCAGAAGGCCTAGGAAAGAGTAGGAAACCTGTAGCGGCCATTGCGTCCTATTCTCGGGGTTTGGGGGCGAAGCCCCCAACCAGTCGTAGGCGGCCGCTAGGCCGCCGAACGACTGGTCCAGTCATAAATTGACGGAGCGTTTCTGGAGTATATGGAGTCGTCACTATCTCACTAGTCTGAGGGAAACCCACAAACTTGAGTTAACTGGTTACCGTGCAGGAAACAAAGTCCCAATACGAGATACCGTAGTCCTAATTTCCGACCCCGTCATGCCGCGAAATTCATGGAAAATCGGTCGCATTATAGACCTCAAGGATCACAACGGAACCATCCGAGAAGCAGAACTGAAGCTTCCGAATGGGCGTATGATAAAGCGTCCAATAAACCAACTTATACCGCTCGAACTGGGAGATGAAAGGGACTCACAGCATGAACTTGACGGTTTAGAGCAACAGGAAGAAGAGCGACGGCAAAAACCAAATAATGAAATACAATCACGCTACAACCTTCGTCCGCGGCAGATCAAGGATAGAAAAGCCAGAAGCACAAGCACCAGTCCAACATCGCTGCCCAATACCATCTCTCTCCTCACTATTGGCCTCCTACTTTTACCAGTAGCGAAGACAATAGCACAGCCAGCGCCAGCTACGACAAACGACAACACGAATGCAAGTATCCAGTGTCTCCAAGGCGGAGCTTTTCTACGATCACACCATGTGCAACGTTACGAGCTTTGCGCCGAAACCTACTGCGTATCAAGAACGAATCCATCTGCAGAAGAAATAGTGACATTTCCACCAGAAATCACAGTTCACGATCATGTGGTCCAGTGGAAACTATTCGATGGACAACAGTTTGCTCATTTGGAAGTCAACTGCCCATCTACTTCATTTTGCGACAACGTCAATTGCTGGCTGTGCACTGCGAACATCTTTAATCCTGAGTGTTCACCACGAGCAGCAATCATGGGAATGGCCACTATCATATACCTAATCACCGCAGTGCTCTACATACTTTGCTACGTACCAATCGTCGTAGGGAAGCCCTGCCGACTCACCTTCACCATAGCACTGCAGTGCATCAGACTCAGCAGAAAGGCATTCTCGAAGATGTGGCAAACATGGCGCCATCGTCGAAGACGACAACGAGACGACGTAGAGGCCCTTCTAAGAGCACCACTTCTCTCGATCGCCCTTGCAGCTACGTTATCAGTCGCCATCGCATGCCAGAATGTGGATGTTTTTTCGCATCAGTCAACAAAATGCTTTATCTCCGCAAGGGGACAAAAAACGTGCAGCATGGAAACCACAGAAGTGGTAAAAATGAATAGCATTCATCAGGAATCATGCATTCGCTTCACATTCAATCGCACGTTGGTAAAGGAATTAAGATTAATCTGGAGAGGCCTTCGACTCACATGCGAGAAGGAAAGCGTAATGTTCACGCGTAGTACAACGCAGCATGTAATCGATTCCAAAAGGTGCTCCCACTCCGGATCATGCGTAGGCAACAAGTGCGAGATGCTCAACACATCCGATCTGATACCCGAGCTAGAGAAAGGCAACATCTACCCAGGAATTACGAGATGTGTAGAAAGTTGCGGCGGGCCCGGATGTGGATGCTTCTACTTGAGTAGTGGATGCCTCTTTTATCGCATCTACAACATCCCAACAGACGAAAGGGTGTATGAAATCTTTAAGTGCCCTCGTTGGAAAGAGGAAATTCTACTCGATGTAGTCTCTATCAAGCAAGGGAAAGTACGCAAAGATTCACTGGCACTCCAGCCTGCGGCAACAGCTACAGTATTGGCAACAAGAATCACGCTTAGTTCGCTTACGATACCGCCTACCCCAGCACTCGCCTCGAATTTCATATCGGATAGCTCTCATATAGCAGTGTGGGATACAAATAAAGAACCTACGTTATCATGCGACTCTCCGGGCGACGCAATTTCTCTGAATTGTTCAGTAAAAACGAACTGCGCCTGTCAGCCTGCAGAAAATAAGATAAATTGCGCATGTACAGATCTGAACATCACAGGAGTTTTTGAAAATGAAGTCGAGAAACGGCTCCCGATACGGCGTCCATGGATAACCTTTGTTCCTTCCGAGCCCAATCACACAACGGTTTCTGCCTTCATACCAGCACTCGCTAGCGCAGAGTTCGTAGTTCACACGAAGGACAAATTCGATAAAGTAATAACAGCAGTAACGGACTCAACATGCCGGGTAAGCAACGCCGTAGTACGAGGATGCTACCAATGCTCGCAAGGAGCTGTCACAGAGATCAACTGCGTTACTGACGGCAAACCAACAATGGCGACTATTCAGTGTGATGGATCACTCTACTTCACCGTCGCGTGTCACCAGGACGGAGCCAAATCTACTTTGAGATTCACACACTCGTCCGCCAGAGTTCGAAAGTTCTGCGATGTAAGCTGCGGAACCAAATCAACAGCATTTGAGATCACTGGCGTTCTACAATGGGTGAGAACAATGCATGGTTCTGCGATGAAAATTCTCTCAGGAGAAAGCAATCTGTACCATGAATTTGTTCTACCGGACTTCAGTCACATCTTCGATGTCATCGGCACGTGGTACAAGACGCTCGTAGCTGCAGCACTCATCCTTGTGGCAGCACTTATCTGCGGATATCTTCTTTTCTGGACACTAGGACTTCGTCTGATTTCAGGAACACTGCGCATCATTTTCCATATCGTAGGCAAAAGCACGAAGTTATTCTGCACACTCTCTTTAAAACTGTGCAAAGCTATCCATACCAGAAAGCAACCAGAGAAGCTCCTATAACCGCAGACAGGATGCAGATTCATGTATATAGCACCTTGCACCTATAGCTTCATCGCACCGCATGCTATTCACATCCGTACAACATACTTATCGTTTTACATTTCCAGCCACCATGGATCCAGCGACCACGACTCCCGCCGCATTCGATAAGGAGACTGACGACCAGCAAGGCGACAACAACGTTCCAAATGGCCAACGCGCTCCAAAAAAGGCGGGACTCACGAAGCCAACATTATCAGGAACGACTCCAATCAGCGGCGAAACCACGAAGGCGAAAAGAAAGGCTTCAGCAAATGAGGAGGTTCAGCTAGCATCCTCTTCGTGTTGAAGGAACTACTACATCAAGGAGGCATACTGCTGGAAAAGGCAAGTATTGAAATGTCAGACAACAAAATGGATATGCCTCCGCGAGTGGCTACCCAGATCAAAGAAATGGAGTACAAGCTGAAACTTCATGAGGATCGCATGGAAAGCATGATCCAAACGCTAATTGCCGTAAGCTCGAAACTCCTTCCGAGTATGGAGGAAGTGAAAACTCGCCTGGATAGGATAGAAAGTCATACTACCAATGCTGCAAAAAATGCTGACGTCAAAGATGATGAGGAAGCGCAAGCTGTCACCTTGGACAATCTTCAACAGGACGTTGCAAAGATCAAAGAGCTGCTTGAGACTCATAATTACCAGAAGCTGTCATTCGAAATAGACCTTCTCCAAGGACGCTTCGATACAGTCAATGAGCGCTTAACAGTCATCGCCTCGGCCGTTTCTCAACCCCCGGCAGAGCCCACTCCACGCTATGGTGAAGCGGACAAAGCACGCCATCAACTGGAGTACAAGAGAACGGGGGTCACAAAGGTTCGAAACGACATCAAAGAAATAGGAACGGAGATTGAGGAGAAAGAGGCCAGTCGATGCAGAGATCGCCCAGCGGTATCACGTGTTTGGGACGAGCTAAAGGAGAAGCGCTGACGTCTTCGAGAACACGAGTCACGATTGGAGAGGGAGCTGAACTCCTTGGAGGAGAAACATCATAACGAATCGCGAGCAATCCGGGATCGCCGTCAGAGCCACGCACGAGGAACACCAGAAAGACGCACTCGACGCGACGAGCCTCGCCATCGTGGGAACGAAGGACACTCAAGAGAGGATTACGGACGCCGCGAAAGGAGCAGAGTTCGAGATGATGGACGGTACCAAGACCGAAGTCACGCCGATCGACGTTCGAGCAGAGATGACAGCCGCGATCCACGCCCTCCTGTTTCGAGCATCGTCATTCGCCCGCCGGGAGTATAGAGGATCCGTGATCTCTATTTCTTTTAGGATGATGATTCATAGTTGAGCAATGTAGTATTATCTAGCAGCTGATCAGCGCCGTTGTTGTTATTGTAAAGTTTCAACATAGCTATGCACCGCCCCTTCTTTACAGTATAAATACCGATCAGTAGAGCAGCCTGTTAGTCATTTTTGCTTACTTATTTTATATTGTAGATTTAGATATACAGTAAAGGTTTAATTACCCAAGTTTGAGGTGGTCGCACGTCTACAAAGACCCGCGTGGCGCAGTCAAAGGGCAGTCTATCGCCAACCGTCAAAGATCTTGCAGATTAACCTGACAGGCTTTCTAACGGCCTAAAAATGGTACATAATCGTGTTTTTGTTCGAAGGTGATGTTGAATGCAAATCTAGGTGGCGGAATGAACCACATTGGAAAAAGAAAATGTGTAATTTTATATTTTCCGCTTTCAACTTCTTCATTAATTGTGAGAACAAAGGACGCGGTGAAGGCAACGAGGAGTCGGAGCAGCAGTCAGAGTTGAAACACGAATGGTGCTTCACTACGTGTTCGGATGCCAAGCCATGCATTTGTCAGTGGCAACATCTGATATTCGTTGTAAAACTTGGAAGAACATCCAGATCTGAATTAAGATCTTCACCAAGACTTGCTCTGAGGCAGTTTTTTTCAATCAAGACCTCAATTTCTTCTGCAGGATCGAGCTCATTCCTGGCCTTTACACGACATTCTTGATTTACAACGATGTCTTGTTGCGATCAAAACTTCTAGCGCCAGGCGGGACTCGAACCCGCACCTCCCTCTGACCGGGCGGGAATGCTCTACGCCATTACACCACCGGCGCCGTTTGATCGAACGCAACATCCAACCTCGTGGGACCGATCAGCACCCACCCGTATCCGGGATGAGCTGGCCGCTGATATCAGCATGGTTAAGCTGATGGTCTTGATAGAAACAATTCAAATCAGTTTCTTTAAGCCTCAATTGGCTGGTATCGAGGTTGTAAGCTGTCACAACGATGTCTTGTTGCTGGTCCCATGCTGATATCAGCGGCCAGCTCATCCCGGATACGGGTGGGTGCTGATCGGTCCCACGAGGTGTGGATGTTGCGTTCGATCAAACAGCGCCGGTGGTGTAATGGCGTAGAGCATTCCCGCCCGGTCAGAGGGAGGTGCGGGTTCGAGTCCCGCCTGGCGCTAGAAGTTTTGATCGCAACAAGACATCGTTGTGACAGCTTACAACCTCGATACCAGCCAATTGAGGCTTAAAGAAACTGATTTGAATTGATTCTTGATTTAGTTTTTCTTACAATGTGACGATCTAATCTAAAGCCACAGAGCTATTTGTACTTTTGAACAAATGAAAGGGTAGCCACTGGCTGTGGAGATGTATATCACAGACACCAAATTCTCTCCAAGCTGTTTCCTCCGGTACTTTGTTCCATAGTACCTTGTGATTTGCATGGCTAGGCGGTGGTTGAGCAGCTGAATGAAGGCGGAACGGAAAAAATACTTGGTAAGAAGTTTCAACATAGTTCAACCGACCGAGCGGGACTAAATTGCAAATCGCATTATCTTTCCATACATACAGGAACAGGAAAGGAAAAGAAGAGTGGAGGAGATGGAAGTGACTGAAGCCGTTTCGCATTCGCAAAATTTGCTATCTTCCACCTGTCGAAGTGAGAATGTTTGTAAAAGAGATTGCAGTTAATTCTTCGGGTCCTTATCAAGCCTTGATGGTAAAGGGCTTTCGAGTGAACCAAAACGCGATGCCCTCTGTTCACGGAGTTCGTCACCTCTTTGAAACGAGACTATTCTAACCTTTTATCTACGAAACAAAGAAATAAAGGCATAAAAAAGAGCAACGATCTCCGAATAGAATCGCATTTGGTAACCTCTTAACCGACCGACTTTTATTCAGAAGTGGGTTTCGCTGTGCAACCTTACATCCCTCCGAGGTCTGGGAATTGGTAAATGACTTGCTTGGCAGGGAGAAAGCAGCCACTCGTTAATCGGCTGGCCAAAGCAGTTCACTGTATAGGTTAGTCACAACGTTTATTGGATCCCGTTTCATCAATAGGTTTACTATTTACTCTTCAGAATTCGTAAATTCGAAGTGGAGTGGCTTCACAGTTTTGCTTTCCGTTTTGCTGCCTTCATCAGTTGGTTGAGCCTCATCGCTTTCGGGACCAATCCTTTCAGTCTCATTTTTCCTCGGAAATACGCCTGAAATCACGAAGTACTTGTACTGTTACTGTAACTGCTCAACACATTATCATGTGTTTGATAGGACACAACTCCAACACAAAGGTAAAAAAGCAGAACCAATGATTGAGGCAGACCACCCAAACAATTCACGAGTAGTTTGAAACCTAGTCACCGCCCTGCAGGAAACGCATAGGTACAACATCGATATATCCATTGGTTATACCTGATTCATCTATTTGAGAAGGAGCTATGAATAGATTCTGAAAACGTGGTGTCTCGATTTGTTCATGGAATCTTTCTACCGGCTTGTGTTATACAAATAGGCGGTTTTATGCCACTTTTAGAATGAGCCGCCCTTATAATTGATCATACCGAAAATTCTCGTCGTTTCAGTGCCTTGAATGTTCCCGTTTTGCTAGGGTTTTTGATCTTGACATAGTAGGTGGTCTTAGCACCAGTGTGTAGAGAAGAGCTTTTCGTTTTGACTGTATATGAAATATGTAAGATGTCTTCCAGAAATTGACGCGTTTAACCTCTTTTTCACGACAGCCAAAGGCCCAATGTTGGGAAGGTTTATAACTTCACCTTTGGAAGCACTGAGTTAGTACTGAAGCGAAACTCATGAGCTCCCTAGAAACTCAGCAGTGAAGTGGTTTGGTTGGGCTAGGCGGGAGGGAATTTCGAACCGTGAACCTTCAATCGAGTGCGCACGACGGTCGGCACCTGTTACTACAGCGCTAGCACACGCCCGAACTAATTTTACTGGCAGTATATTATCTTGTTGGGAAGGCTTTGCCAGTTTTCGCCCTTGGATGATGTAGAACAAGTTCTTCTACCTAATCAGGCGTCCAACTTTTCGCATTCTTTAGTTACAGAAGCATTCTTAACGTCTATGAATGTCTACATCTTTGATTCATCTTACAGTAGGTTATTAAGCCGTCTAATAACATCTGTCATAACTCTATCAGTAATCAGGAGAGATAACTGCAACAGCCAACAGGAGGAAGAGAACCAGAAGGGATTGTATTTTTTTGCTGCTAGATAATAGTTATTAGGTGGGAAAAAACTCTCTTCACACTTCGAAAAGTTTTTTACCGTTCTCCTTGTAAACACACTAGCCAGTATTGATTGCTGATTTCATAATCCTATCACACTTATCCACCGTTCGCACGCGGACAAGACCCTTCCTGTACTTCGTTATCCATCCAATCTTCCGGACTCAATGCCAGATCTACCTCATGGCCATTTTCGGCACGGCTTTCTTCATGGATTCATTAAAGGATCTACAGCACGTCGGGCAGCCGACCAAATTGACCATATATATGGCTTGGGATCCGCTACTCATCGTGCCTGTTACGAGTGATTCGGAAAGTGTTTAAAGGGAGATTATTCACTCGGGGACAAAGCAAGGTCAGGAAGGCCAACTGAATTGGACGACACTGAACTACTCCACATTCTTCATGCCGACAGTAGGCAGACGACACTCCAACTAGCAGAGAAGTTCGAAGTGTCTTATAGGATAGTGGGAATCCATCTGAAGGGTCTTGGCTTTGCATGGAAATTCGGGGCTTGGTCCTGTCAGACACTCAGTGCAAAACCATATGTTGCAAGACTTACAAGAGAAACCATGAAGGACCTGGGCTGGGAGGTAATGCCACATCCACCGTATAGCCCTGACCTCGCCCCTACCGTCTACCATCTCTTCCGTGCTCTCAAGCAAGAAATTGGAGAGAAATATTTTGAAACAGATGAAGACCTCAAAAATTGGATTCAGCAATAGTACGACTCCAGAACTGCAGTCCTTTAAGCGAGGTGAATTAGAAAACTACCCAGTCATTGGAGAAGTGTAGTGGAACAAAATGGAGTTTATCTCAATTGATTTAACACTGTAGTTGTTTTGTAATAAATCTTTGAAAAAATGAAAAGACTTCTTTCCAACCCAATAGAAGGCAGAAGGGGACCTGATAGATCGACACTAGTTCGCCACAACTATTGAAATGATGCCGACGCAGACGAAAAGTGAATCAGATGGATAGAGGAACAGGCTTGTAATTGCTCGCTGTTACAGCCAACCTTATAGCTTTGAGATTTGGGGCCAAAAGAAAAAGCATCCATTGGGTGCGATGTTGCCTCACCAACGGATGGCAGCCGAGACGAAGGCACACATTAGATCAAGTGCTTTCGTTCTGACTAGTGGCCATTTCACCGTCTGGGGTGACCATCAGATCCATCGGGAAGAGGACGGAAGTAAATTGAATGGCACAGTCGGGCAGTGTGGCATATGTGCCGAAACCGTCGCCTTGGACCGACCAGTCCTCTTTAATGGACGATCACCAGCAAATTTGGAGAGACGACGCCTCTCCAATAAAGCTTGCTCATCCACTCTGATCCTACTTGTAATTCACTGAGCTACTCATTGAAAGAACAACCGTCGTTTCCACGTCTCAAGCAGAGGTGTGCGTTTAACAATTAACGATTTACCGATTTACCGGATTTACCGGCATTTTTCGACGAAAACTTTTAACGAAATTCAACGACGTAAATTTCCGTTAAATTGCATTAACGACATTTACGTACCATTTTTGAAATTTTACCGCTTCTTCATGGAAATACATTTAGGGCGAATTTTTTGTATGAGCTTTCGCAGTATTGTTGCCAGTCCAGGAAATCCTTACTTGAATATGTGGAAATAGGCAGTCGATACCGCCCTCATATTTCGAGAATTATTGGTATTCTCGCGGCCTTCTCGACCGTTCTTAATTGCTACACAATAGTTTTTTCATAACTTCAAACTAGTCAAGTTTTAACAGTTTTTGGCGGTATTTATTTCATAAGTGGGGTTGAAAAGGCACAGAACACGCGAAGAAAACGATACGGAATACAAATAAAGTGAAAAATAAGTGTAAGAAACGAAACTAAAGTAGAAAACTCCCCTTCCCAGCAAGTTCCCGGAAAACGGGACGGTTTCTCAGCAACAGGGGATCATTGTAGGATTACTTTAAGGAAATGTTGACCACCGCCTAACCAGTGGAGCGTCGCTGCTGTTACTATCATTGCTTCGCTTTTACTGAGTTTCATGTAGAGCATGTCAACAATTTTGCTTAACCCCTTTGTCTTCTTCGAGGCTTCTCTTAGAATTTTCTTTGGGAGAAGCACAGACAGTACACATGTGATGCAGTGAACACATAACATAATGGGAATAAAATTAAAAAAGAAGGGAATAAGCCTATGACTACTTTTCGTCAGTTGTTATATACGTGGTTATCCATGTGGTTGTCCAAAAACTGGTGTTCTTACATACGGTCTATTGCATTAAGTTTTTTCAAGTTCTACAAAAAAGGTTTGAAGGTGCAGCTTGGCTCTAACAAGAAATTTTCCTAAGGTCTTTGGACATTCTCGTCTAATTTGCAACTTTACTATAACACTTTTCATCAATCCGACATATCACCTGTATCACTTGTCGTCCCGTTGATCATCGACTTGCTCGAGCGGGCGCCAGCAGCGTCTCCATTCGTCCCTGTCGCGTGCCAGAGTGCTCCAATGGGTCCTCCTCGCTCGAGGGACACGAAGAGCGTCATATCCGTCGTTCGGGGCTTTCACGAAGAAGTCCGACCAACGCGTTGGTGGGCGTCCTGGTGTTCTCTTGACATCCCGCGGAATCCAGTCGGTGATGGCTCTCGTTCAGCGGGTGTCTGCGAAGCGCATTACGTGGCCGGCCCACCGTATTTCGATTCCCGGCAATCCGATATATGCTATACAAAAATGAGAGAAAATTGAGAAACCCAGGACACATTCCAACCTCAGGGAAAGTAGTGTGCTGAACTGCATGGTACCAGGTGCTTCAAGAAGAAAATTAGAGTGGTCAATTGCTGACACGTCGTAAAAGAGTGATAGGCTGTAGCGAATTCCGTTTGGAGGAATTAGGAAGGATAAAGAAAAGATGAAGCACTGTCAGAAAAGGGCGAGAAGCGGTCTTTAAAATGCGTGTGTTTCTTATGAATTTTCTTAGGAACATAGAGGAGAACGGGCTTAACAAATGAAATCTACGTTACTTGTGTGGAAGAGGCAAAACCATGCATGTACAATGCAGTAAAATTCTATCCGACTAAAAATCGGTCAACCGTCCGTTGCTTATTATTTGATTCCCTGCTGTCGCCTGCAGTGAGAAGAGGGCCTTGAGACCAAAGGAATTATTCTGTGAAGCAGGCAAATCTGTGGACTTTGTAAATATCTTCTACAAAACGAACTGTGCCAAAGAATATGCTGTGATCACCGCCCGACACGAATTCTTCATTAAAACATTCTGTGGTTTTCCGAAGCAATTACGGCGCTATAGAGGAATGTAGGGCTGTAGAAGTATATTCAACGAAACGTTTTCTGTGAAAAGCTCTGTTGGGTTAAATAAAAACGGTCTGTAAACCGTTAGCCGTACAATGTTGCATAGCACTATGGATCTTTGCAGAAGCTGGAGACTTTCCACAAGGTAAACGTACTAGGCATACTAAGAAATTTGTCATTCTAGAAATTTTGTTGTTACTGTTGCTACTGCTGGTTTTCGAATGCTAATGATTTCTCTCGTTTAGCAATTTTATTGACGACAGATGGACTGCTGTTCTTCTGTTGTGAAGACGAAGAGTCATATAATTGCCAGGGAGATAGAGACGAGAATAATCAATAAAGAAAGAGAACTGGCTTTTTACATACCAAATACAGCCAAAAGGACTGCAGCTAAAAGAAGTTTATTTAACGAATTTACCGATTTTAACGCAAATTTTTTCGTTGAAAAACAGTCGTTAAAAATTTACCGAAAAAATTTAACGCACACCCCTGGTCTCAAGCACCCCACACATTTCGGTGCACCGCCCTTATAAGTCAATCTACTCCCCTTTCAGAAGTGAAGTCTTTGATCCGTGGAGAAGATACACAGCTCCATTATCTCCTTCAGCTGTGAGCTTAAGGTTTGTCAGATTCAAGACCGTTAACCCATTATTTGGTGAAGTTTTCTGCACTCTATACCTGAGGCAAATCCTCTGCAAGCCAGAAAGGATGTTTCCCCGTGCGTCAAACGCACTTGATGCCAACTTTCTGGCAGCCAAAATT